>PVKS010025465.1:0-21588 GCA_004027875.1 Aplodontia rufa
TATATTTATGGGCTTTCTGGATTTCCGTGGGAGAGAAGTTCCTTTTGAGATCTTTAGCCCATTTATCGATTGGATTTTTTGGAAGTTTGGATTTTAGTTTCTTGAGTTCCCTATATATTCTGGATATTAGCCCTCTGTCCGAGGTATAGCAGGCAAAAATTTTCTCCCATTCTGTAGGTTCTCTGTTGATGCTCTCGACAAGGTGGACCTTTCTTGCCAAGCTCCTGTTTGATAAAGACAGCCTGGAAAAAAATTTATAATGGAAAAATTGTCGGGATTAGTGAGGGAGCAGGGAAAACAGAACACTAAACAACAGTTGAAGAATTCATCAAGTTTATATCATATTGCAAAATTCTTACACTTTAAAAAACAACCTGGCTGTGGAGGTCAAGGTCATTGTTGCCCAGGATTCATGGCTTTGAGGGACAGAGGGGAAGTGCTGACTGCAGAGAACCCCTCCCTCATCCAACTCAAGGTCTCCACTCAGTCCTCCTCTACCACCATTCAGCTGCACTCACAGACTCTCACTCCTCAGAGAAAATAGAAGCACCCCGTGGTCTCCCACCTGCATGCCACCCCATCTGCTCTCCTCTGGGGACATCCCCTGGGTCAGCTCAGCCTGCAGGTTCTGAATGCGGAAGCTGAGAGGGTGGTGGGGGTGTATTAGGGCTCCCTACTGTGCGACAGCCTTCATTCAGTCTCTCCTCTTGGTTTCATCGGTTTTAAAGCTGATACAGTTCATTTCTACTGATCCAAAACAAGCACCTGATTTCTCAATTGTTTAAAGACTTGAGAAGACAAGAAAGGGCTATGATTTATGGTCATTCACACTCCAGCATGTACGGTAGTGCCTGGCTCCCCTGCCAGGGAGTCAGCTCCCAAGGACAAGGTCTACTTCTTCATGTTCTCTCTGCCCCTCAACACCCAGAATAGCCCCCGAAACCCATGCAAGGCAGTAGCAACTGTACAGCACATTTCAGGTTTCAAGACACTTTGCACAATCACCGCATTTAATTTTAAATTAATCATATTCTGCACTCCCCACTCTTCCAGTGCTCACCCTTAAAGTTGAGGGGTTGAAGACTCAAAGGATCAATCCATGGAGATCCTGAGCCACCAAATGAGTAAATTTGCCAATTATATAGTAGAGTCTGCCTAAGATTTATCTAACACATTTTTGGAGTTTCACTGCTGACATAAGGTTTGTGAAATCCAGGTATGTGACAGCATCTATATAGAATGTTTTAAAAGAAACACACAGGTAAGAAACTTGCTAGTGTGATCCATACATTTAAAATTTGTCACTTGCTTGACTTCCAGAGTGGCAGAAAGTAATAATAAAACTGGAAAAAATTATCAAAAATAACCATTTCAATAGTGGAAATTTACCAAAGCCATGCAGCAAATAGAAAAGTATTTCTTCAGGATAAACAACGAAGAGGGAAAAACCGAAGCTCTCAGTATTTCACCAGGTTGCTCCGTCCCCACCCCGGCGCTGAGTCAAGACAGCAGTGTTTCTCAGCAGAGGGGGCCTTGAAAACCCACAGCATCCCACCGAAGGGACTTCCTTCATCCCAATCCTGCACAGGAAATCCCCACACTCGACATTTTGTTGAGGATAAATAGCCATCTCAGTGGTAGATGAGCAGGAGGGGACAAGCCTTGGCCAGCCTGAAGTTTAAATGCTGCTTAGAGCAAGGAAGACAGCATACTATAAAGAAATTTAATTTAATCCAAAGCATAGGCTCACAAAGTTTCCCCTCTCCCTGGAAGTGTGGAACATTTGTGTGCACATGTAAAGGCGTGGGCAGGTTCAGGGAGAGACAGACTCTTCCTGTCTGCACCTCCCTGGCTGAACATGAGGTCTGGGATGCAGAGGGAGTGGACATGAGCTGATCCTGAGGAAGCCAGGAAGGCATGAGAACCGCCTGGACTTTGGATTCATCCCCCACCCACAAGCAGGTGCAGCTGCATCTTACTGTGGCAGGATGTCTGAGCACAAACTCAATCATCACATGAGCACCACGCTCTGCCCAGCTGGAGGCAATTCTGAGGAAGTCTCATTTCAAAATTAAAGTAACAATAATCCTGTTCTTTTAAAAAAAATAATGAGCAGAGAAATTAGTCTTTGGGAAACTCAACAGCCAAGATGGGATGGCAGAAGAACAAAGAATCAACAAACTTGAAGAGGGACCCGTAGAAATGATCCAAGGAAAAGAATAAAGAAAACTGAACAGAGTCCTGGAGACCTGGGAGAAATTCTCAAGTGTAACACTTGGAATCAACACATTGGAATTCTAGAGGAAGAGCAGACAGGAAGGTGAAGAAATGCAGGCGGCCCTCAGTCTCCATGGATTGATTCCTCATCTGCAGATTCAACCAACTGCAGATGAAAAGCGGGGGAGACTGCATCTGTGCGGAATGTATGCAGATGTTTTCTTCTTATCACTATTCCCTAAATGATCCAGTGTGTGGACTATTTACATCGCATCTGCATCGTATTCAGCATTATAAGTAATCTAGGGAATTTCTAAGCACCTGGGAGGGTTGTGTAGGGTAGATGAAAATACCATACCACTTTATAGAAGGGATTTGAACATCCTTGCATGTTCGTACCCATGGGGATTCTGGAACCCATCCCAATGCACACCAAGGGACAACTGTGCCTTTAAAGAAATAATGTCCTCGTGCATTTTAATTTAATTTAAAAAATCTAATTTACCTAAGAAGCTCAATGAACTTCAGGTATGATAAATACTGAGATTCACACCTAGACATATTACAGGTAAATTGCTGAATGCCAGAGTCAAAGAGTAAAATCTGGAAACAGAAAGAGAAAAATGACTCATTACATGTAGAAAACTCACAATGAGATCAACATCAGATTCCCTACCAGAAACAATGGAGGCTGGAGGATAATGGATGGCATTTCAGGGGAAAAAAAAAAAAAAGGATAATCCCTCAACGTCAACCAAGAATTCTCTATCCAGCAAAGATATCTTTTTCACTTTCAATAGCATCTTTGGATGCACAGCATTTTAAATTTTGATGGAGTCCAATTCATGTGCGCTTTTTTTTTAAATCTTGGTATCTGCTCTTTTGGTGTCATAGCCAAGAGATCATTTCCAGTTCCTGTATCATGCAGTATCATGAAGGCTTCCCTCGTGCTTTCTTGTAAGAGTTCTAGAGTGCTTGGTTAATAACTGCGGGGAATGCTGGGCTGAAGGATTACGCCACCACGCTTCTTGGCACCGATAGCACACACGCTAGCACACTGGACTCTCAGGGTCTACGTTAGCAGTTGACTATGGGCCGTGCTGCAACTGTGAGAGAAGGAAAAATCCATGCTCCCCAGAATTCCAACCCAAGAAGCACCTCCCGTGCTGCCATCTGGCGCATTCCTACATTAGAGCCGCGCAACAGGGAGACGAAGCTGAACTTCTGGGTCAGGAACTGGCACTTCCTGACACCAAGAACAGCAGCCTGGCTTCTACGCCAGGCGCTCCTGCCAGCCTCAGAGCAGGCTTCTCTCCCTTCTATCCCCAAGATCTTTGCTCAGGCTGCTCCAGGTGGCCCCAGGGAACAGGCAGGGCCTCCTGTCTCCTTACAGACACCACCTCCCCTACAGGCATCTATGGAGATCATCTGCTCACCAGGCCTCGGCAGGATGGGAAGTGGATCCCAGCCATCAACGACAAGGAAACAGGTCTCCTTGGAGCTAAGGCTTTGCTCTCACAACAGCTGCTGTCAGTGAAGCGTGGAGAAGGGGGGATGCTGGACCCTGTGGCCCATGAGGTCTGTAGCTCTGCTGGGAGGTGGGTGAGGCATGGTGGCATGGCCTACTTCTTAGGTGACAGTCTGTAGCTCTGCTGGGAGGTGGGTGAGGCATGGTGGCATGGCCCACTTCTTAGGTGACAGTCTGTAGCTCTGCTGGGAGGTGGGTGAGGCATGGTGGCATGGCACCCCTCTCAGGTCTGTAGCTCTGCTGGGAGGTGGGTGACCTCCTGGAGGACGGTCACTTTGCACCGTGAACTTCAGCCGTGTTGCCAGGATGCAGCTGGACTGTCCTTTCTGAGGGACTGACGTTGAGCAAAGTCAGGGTCAAGGCAGGACCGGCAGCAGACAGCAGCCCCCAGAAAACTAGCGTTGGCTTCTGATGAGGCCACATCTCTATCATCATGTGTTGATCAGTCAATCTGAACGGCTCTTCAATACCTGGTGGCATCACAGGAAAGTTCCAGAATAAACAAACATGAAACAGGCAGTTCCTCAGCCTGCTCGCCGCTGCTCTTGAAAGAACAAGTCTAGTGCCAGAGGTTTGGGAAGTAGACAGCTCCAAGTGTGTGCTGAAGTGAGCGTGGCCGAGGGGAAGGAGTGGGCGGCCTGCGGAGGAGACTGGGGGGCGTCTGGGCACGGTGGGTGAGAATATCTGAGTCACTTGGAGCACAGCCTTCTGGAAAGAGTGGGGCTGGGTGCCGGGGCCCACCCTGTGCTGGCAGCCCTCAGAGGGCCCTGCGTGAGTGTGTAAGTGTATGTGTGCACACACGCCTGGCTCGGGGTTAGCGTGTGCCTGCGTGTGCGTGTACATGTGGGTGTGTCCTTCCTGGCTGGCAGGAGTGCTGACTCTGAGAGTCAAAGGAACCTATAGGCGGCTGCAGACCCCGTGACTGTCACCACCAGGGAACTGACCCCGCATTTGGCCAGCCCAGCCCAGAACCCTCTACTGCTCTTGCCTCTGAATCTCACTTTTGAGTGCTCTTGGGCACTCCGGGCTCCAGGTTCACACATATTGCCAGCGACTCCTGCGTCCTTTATTAAAACCACAGGGGCGCCTGCTGCTGTGAGCCGAGCGCAGGCCCTACCTCAGTCCCAGGAAGTAAGAAGCAAGCCAGCCACGGTGGCAAGCTGCTCACAGAGCCGCAGCCAGGGACCGTGCCCAGCTGGGGGCAGAAGGTGTGGGGGCTTTGGAGCCAGGCAGGGAAGGGCTGCTATGGCCCATCATGGTGGAGGGTTCCCATGACAGTGATCATGTTGATGTTCCGTGCCGGAAGCTCTAAGCTCTTGGGCTCTGAGAGGATCCCCCCTCAAAACCCTTCTCCCCCAAGTCCCGTAGCTTTCCCATCCCTTCTCTGTGACTCCTCGTCCCGTGTCCTGGCTGCAGTGCCTGCTCAGTTCCTCTCTACCCTCTCCTGCTCCTCTCTTTCATCAGTGAGGTGCAACGTGGCCCTGAAGAAGCCTCTTGGCTCTGGAGCACAGGCCCTTCTGAAGCCAAGCGCAAGGGTGTAGCCATTATGGAAGACGAGGAGGGAGTGGGGCTGGGGAGGGCCAGAGAGCTGGGCACTCTGGAAAGATTCTGTCCACCGGGTCTGGTTGGTTGAGTGGACTCTGGTGGAAGAGTGAGCATTTTAATGCAAGAAGAAAGATGAGTCTTAAAAGGTTTGGTGATGGGGTAATTGGTTTTCATTTAAGTCTTTTAATACAGCATGGTCTCTTTAAATTATATGCTTGTGCTGTTTTGCAAGAATTGAAATTAATATTTTAAATTGAGTTGGAGAGAAGAGGATTTTGAATAAGGTTACAACCAAAGTTGTCATGTGAAACTCAGGCCAGGTGCAGACGAAGATGGGCCGGCAATTCTGATTTGCTTGTGGAATAGCATGAGTTTAAATGGTGACCAATAATTCAAAACAGCCTCTGAAGTTGATGTGTGGGACTCAAAGAGGCGAGCCCAAGCTGTCTGCATGTCCGGGCCCAGGAGCCTGGACATCGTGGCCTTGGCCTCCCTTTAGCCACAGAAGCAGCATTCGCAGATTTTGGGGGTTAGAGTATGGCCATCACAGTGACATCAGAGGCCCCTCACTTAGAGCTGTGAGCGCTGCCTGGTGACATCAGAGGCCCCTCACTTGGAGCCTCCAGCACTGCCTGGTGACATCAGAGACTCCTCACTTGGAGCCACAAGCACTGCCTGTGACATCTCTCTCCCTGGCATTCACCCACACTCTACATACACAGGCACACATGTTCCTGAATGCCAAGGTTAAGGCTGGCAAAACTTAAAAACATGGGTGTGGAGTGTCTGGTGTACTGCTAAGCCTAGAGCGGCTCCATGAAGACATGGGGTACCTGGAGTGGGGACCTGATTGCACCTTTCTTTGGCTGTGTGACCTTCAGTAAGTCAATTAACCTCTCTGAGTTCATGTGCTAGCCAAAACAATGGGTAGTGGTACTGTTCCAGGATTGTGGTGCAGATCAAACGAGAATAATGTAGGTTTCTGTGGCCATGCACAGGACTCTGTAACGGAAAGGCAGTGCATCTGGTGCACTTGGTCTTGGAAAGCTAATGAGTGGCCTTGAAGGGAAAGGGCCTTGTAAGGAAATGTGGAGAGTGTGCTGTTCCCCCGCCTTCCAGGAGATGGCACCCTTGAAACACGGGGAGGTGGTGGAAGGCGGCCCCTGACCCTGTGCTTTAAGCCTTAGAGCACCTGGTCTCCTTGTGAAGGGTCAGGCCACGAAAGGACTGACTCGCTCTGATTGCCTTCTCCCTGCCCCGGCTAATCCCCTCCCGAAATGTAGGCTCTGCCAAGAGGCGTTCTCCAGCCAGAGCAGTGGCTCTGTAACAAGGGGCGGCCCTGGGCCCACCACGTCCACTGGCCCCTGCTGCCTGGTTCCTCCTGCCCAGTCTCCCACCACCTGGCCAAATGAGCCCTGGTCCCTGCATGCAGCCTCACGACCCTCCACCTGCTTCCACCCCACCACGTTTCTGGAAAGGGAAGTGCCTGCTGGACATTGAAGTCCAGACCCCAACTTCCTGTCCCCCTTGCCCCTGCTTGCAAGTCCCACACCTTGGTTCTCTTTCCTTCCTTGTTGATCGTCTCTGCCTTTTGGCAGCCTGCCTTTCGGCAGCCGTGATGATGGTTGGGTCTTCTCTAAGCCTGGCTGCAGGCCCCATGTCCTGCTCTGCCCCGTCTACTGCACCATCCCTCCTGGCCGCCCAAGCTGTGTTCCCACCATGCCACAGGAAGCCGAATCCCAGAGCCCTCTGCAGCAGCCTCTTGAACTCTCTGTCGCTGAGTCCTCCTCTATTGTCTGACTCAGAGACTCAGACCACTCTGCTTCCAGGTGCCCAGGCACCAGGATGCTAGTTAGAGGGACTGTCTGCTCAAGGCCATGACAAGGTGACAACCGAGAGAGGAGAGAAGCTTCAGAGGGGGCAAGAGGGGCAGCTGGATGCAGAGACAGAGGAGTTGGAAGAGGTGGGGTGCACATGGGGGGCAGGAGCATGATAGAAGGACCTCAGCCATGCAAACCTCAGGTCTCCCCACAGAGATCAGCAAAGCGGGGGCCAGCCAGGGCGACAAGGACCCCCAGCCAATCTCAGTGATTCAGTGGGACCTTCCTCTGCATTCAGAGGCCTGTCTCCAGTCTTTACAGCAGCCTTGGGGAGTATCATCATCACCCCCATTCCACTGTGAAGGCAACTGAGTGAGAGCAGAAAATGCCCTTGAAGCTCCCCAAGGTCGTGCAGCCAGCGCAGGGACCAGAAGGAGCCAGGGAGCAGCAAGGACAGCAGCCTGGACAGGGCCTCTGTGAATGGAGCATTTCCTTAGGCCGCCCACCTTCTTTCCATGCAGGATGGTTGGATCTAACTGGAAAGTTCTACATGCATCTGCACATAGGGAAGAATCCGAAATTTAGCAACAAACTGCAAGTCCTGGTGACTCCACAAGGACGGCTCTGTGACTCGGCTTCCTCCCCTTTCCCGAATTCGTGCACCATAATTAGAGAAGAATCCAGGCTGCCCTTACCCACGGTGGCCATAAAACAGCTCCTTGAGAGGAAATCTGGTCAATAATCAGGACCACATGGTGTTCTGTGATTGCCCAGGAGAGAAATGAGGAAAGACCTCCAGGACCCCCCAGGAGCCAGGCAACTGCCTCCTTCACTTGGTCCTTTGGGACACCCTCTGCGTAAAGGGTCTGGGATTTGGAGACGCTGCCTCCTGCCTGTCTGCAGTCCTGGAAGAGGAGGGTTGGCAGATGCTCCCACTCCAAGGGCATCATGAGCACCAGTGTCCTCATGGGGCTGCCGAGTGCAGATGGCTCTTGTTTCCCTGGATGTCCTGGCCCGTGCTGGCCCGCAGCTGCAGTGTGGGTGCCGACCTGAGTCAGTGGTGGGCTCTGCTGAGCCACATCTCTCTGGACACTGCTCTGACCCTGTCCAGGGGCTCTCATTTAGACAACAGCTTTGCTGTCCTGGCGACACTGGGGAGGATGGATTGTGCGTGGCTGTAGTGTCAGGATCTCAGCAAGCCGCAACATGGGTTAACACCTGCACACCTCCACCCACCCCAGGGAGGGCACCTCTTGAGCCCGTTTCAATGAGGAAGAGAGCAAGGTTGAAGCTGCCTGCCTGGCTCTCCTCAGCACCAGCTTCAGCACCTGTGTCTCATGCAAGTGAGGAAGCTGAGGTTTAGACAGGTGAGCAAGCTGGTCATGGTCACGCGGCTGGATTTGAATCATGTGGCCTCAGAGCCTGCAGTCCCACTTAATCCTGATGCTCCCTCCCCCTCCAGTCCTGCTTGGCTGAGGACTCACTGGCAGAGAGCATGGAGCCATGAGTGTGCGTGAGAGTGCTTTCACACCAGGGCTCTGCTCTTCTGCAAGGTCGCCTCTTGCTCGGCTTTGCACGGTCACCATCTGTTCACTCTCACAGTGGGGAGCTTCCTTCTGCAAGGCCACACCTCAGTCACCTCCAGATTCTGTCTGGATTATAACACAGGGACAGACGACTTGCAGTGGCACACTGCAGCTGGCCTGGACGGGCTGCCCAGTGCTCAGTGCTAAGAATCTGCAATTTCGAGACAGTTGTCAAACAGAGCCATTATTAAGAATTAAACCACGTACATTTATAATTAAACTAGTTATTATCAATAAAGATAAGAACTTGCCATATTTTCCTCATTACGGATTACTACCATCTATCGCTTATGTATTGGGTTGGAGTGGTTAGATCCTATAGCACGGTACGACCTCTGCACTGGTGATCCACATTGGAGGTCCGTGCCCCCCACCCCCCATGGGAGTGTTTACACCATGGGAACTGGCACACTACCAATCTGCTTTTGACTTTGGTTTCCTGCCTGGAGAGCTGATTATTAAACATTCAGTAGCACCCGAGTGGACACAGCATGGATGCGGTACCTTCTGTATTCAAAACAATATTTATAACATCATCTGCACGAGAAAGTACAGGCAGGGAAGGATTCCTAAGTCTAGAAATATAGACTTTTGGAAAATTTAAAGATTATAGAATCACAATTGAAAATTGGAGAAGAATCAGTAATCCTACAGCAATACTGAGATTAACTTTGGGAAGAATCCTCCATCCTCAGGTGACCCTCCCCGAGCCCCAGTCCAACACGGCTCCGACGCACCTCCAAAGACTCAGACTCTCTTGGTGCAGAGTCTCAGACAGCCCCGCAGGGGGCTCACTAGGGAGAGCTGGTCACTTCGGTGGTTTTCTGTGAGACCTCCCCAGGTGTTTCTGCATGTCACTGGGTGTTAGTCCTGACGCTCACCCAGACTGGGTGGGCCATTCAGGGGACCTAGCAGACTCAGCAAACACGAGAAGACACTTTGTAAGGCCCGCCCAGAGTCCAGAGTGAGGAGCGGGGTGGCGCAGCTGGTAGGGCAGCCAGGCCAGGCGGTCAGGGCTTGTGGAGCAGAGGGCAGGAGGTGCTCTTTCATGGGAACTCTAGGTCCTAGGACTGGCAGGCCTTTGGGATGCCCTTCTTTAACCTTGGGCTCGGAGGTGTTGGCCGGCCAACAGCAGGAAAGAAGACTGAGCGGTTTTCTCCCTCTGGCAAGGCACAGCTTTGGAAAGGAAGCATGGGTGGGATGTCCCAGGAGGGGCTTAGTAAGTAAACAGAGGAGGACTGGAATGGGGGCCGTGGAGCTTGATGTCCTGCTGGTCACCAGCAGTTGCAGGAGGAAGAGAGGCTGGGCTGGGGCTCTGTGATGGCCTCAGCTCACATGTGGAGTCCAAGGAGGCTTCCTCAGGGGGATCCACGCTCCAAGTGTGGCCCCAGGGATTGCTCAGGTCCAAAACCTGCTCTGGACACTCCTTCAGATGAGGCCCTTGGAGGCCCTTCCATCTTGACCGTGCTACCTGGCTGGCCATAGTCACTCTCCAGAGGACAATGATGTGATGGAATGGAATGAGCTACTTCCTGCCCCAACAGGGTATGGTATTTTTCATGAAAACTTCCTTTGGAGCAAGAACGAGGGTGGGTGTTCTGTGACGGTCAAGGGCATGTAGGGAAAGGTCTCCCATTCAAGGGTCAGGGTTACACCTAGAGCCAGGTACAAGACTCGTGGCTCTAATGATGTTTGAGGACTTCTGCAAAACCAGTTTTGCTTGATAGTTATGTGATTTTAGTGTTTTAATCTTAAAATTTGGTCACTTGAAACGGTGAGCAGTCAGTTAACATTAACTTGTGTTCCCCATAACTAGGGAGGTTGAGCATTTTCTGAAATGTCAGTAGCCGTTGGGATACACTGTGGGGTTGCTGGCTGCGCACTTCCCATCGGGGTGCTCGGTCAGCCTGCCTGCCTGCCCGTGCAGCTCTCTGCCCATGCTGCAGGATTCCTCTAGAGACCCCAAACCAGCCCTCCGTCGGACGAGCCGCGCCGCGCTGCTTCTCTCCAGCAGCCTTACGCTGGCGTTTCTCTGTTACATGGCAATTTCAGTTTCCAGATCATCAACTTTTCTTTCCTTTTCACACACGCGTGACTGTTTAAGAACTGCTCCCTTACTCTAAAGCTACGGCATTCTCTCGCGTGATTCCCCATAGGTTGACTTTTGATAGAAAGGGGAAGGCGTGCTGGGCCCCCTGGTGCAGCTGCCCAGCCGAGCTGCTCCCTGCCGAGGAGCATTGGAGATGGGAATGAGTGGACCAGAGGGAGGCCAACAGCTCTCCCTCCCCTTAGGACAGCCCTTGTGGACAGGAAAAGACTGCGGGACGGAAGGCCACGGTTCAAAAAGAATCAGGCGTGAAGGTGGAAGCCAAGATCTGCTCACACCCACAACCGCAGTGAGAATCCCCGATCGCAGAGAGTGCGTGGTGGGTGGGGTGGGGACTTTCTAACTTGCGGATTGTTAGCAGCAGCTTTCTGTTTTTCCCGGTGCTATGGATTTGTATCTATCTGCGTGTTTACCCTCCCTGGTGTCCTTCAATCCCCCTGCACCGGCCTGTCCCTGTGGGACTGCGCCCCCACCCAGGAACCTGTTTAAATGTTTCTAACAACCAAAGACCAGCTGTTCCGGCTTTGTCTGTCTGAAAATGTTTCCTTTCCCTTTGTTTTATGATGATTTTTCTTATAGCATCTGCCAGAAGGTTTCAGGTTTTTCACACTTAAGTCTTTAACTGTCCCTGCTCCACTTTATAAATGTGCTGTCCCCTCCCCACCGCCAAAGCCGTTCGTGGCCAAGACTTAGGCTCCTGCGTGGGTCTTTCTTGGCTCTGTGCAGCCGGGAACTCTGCTCAATGTCAGCGCTTCCCGATGGATCCCGGGCTGGGCGGGCGGGCCTCTCCCTTTTCCTTCTTAGGCAGCTCGGCCTTTTGGGACCATCCATGCTCACACAGATTTTAGAACGAGTTTGTCACATCCTCTAAAAACCATGTTTAGTGTTTTATTGGCCCAGCGTGAAATTTGCACAATAATTTGGGGAGGAACTTGAGTCTTCCCATCTGTAAATACAGTCTTCCTCTCCATCTTATTTCTCTCTGTTTACTTAAGGCATATTTTATATCCTTCAACGTAGTTTAAGTACTTTCTCTCTAAGCAACTTTTATTTGTTCTAATTCCTAGAAGCTTTCAACTCTCATGAATCCGTCATTTAACCTGATTTCACTTTGTGATTGTCCCCCAGTGTGTGGGAGAGCCGCTGCTTTCTGATTAGTAACCGGGTGCCGGGGCACCTAGCTTGAATTCATCTCTGAGGAGTGGTAGTAGGCACCCTGTTCAGTTTTCCTCGTTCAACAGTATCGAGTTGTTGGATTTGAAGATTCATTTTAGTTCCATACACCAGCGTGCACCCTGACATAGTCACAAAGGCATGGAACACAACCTCTGCAGTTCAGTGCCCAGCACCCCCACCCATCCCTCCTCAACCCATTTGCAGTTGATTTGGGGGGGCTTGGTCTGGTGCAGTGAAAACCAAATCTAAACTCCTGCCCTGAGTTCTAGGCCCCCGCAAACCTGACCTTCCTACCTCTGCATCGAATCTTGGACAAAACATCATTGTTGTAGGTAGCAAAGGACACGCTGCTTCTCCAGGCTCTCAGACGCTCAGCACATAGAAGCACAAAGGCCTGCTCTAATTTAAAACAGCCCCGTTTCTCAGACAGAGCTGTGGCTCCGAAACCCACGAGACGAGTCTCGACTGGCTTCTTTTCATTTTTCCTCTTTGCTCTACTTCTCTGCCTCTGACAGCCACTGAGCTCTTCCAGCGACGGAGCCAGACACAGGGAGTGTCATGGGTGTCAGGGGAGACTCTCTTGCACCATGGCCAGCCAACTCTGAAGTGTTCACTTGTGGTCAATGCCAGGCCTCAGCTCTGCCACCAGGCAGGCCGGGGTGGTCACACCTCTCACCTGCCTACTGCTCTTAAATCACACACCACTCGTCTCAAAGCCCTCAGAGTCCGGGGCCAGACCTGCAGCTCCCGCAGCTGAGTCCAGGTGGAGGAGGGCGAGGGCACAACACCCTTCCCATGGCTACAGGGTCGAAGGTGACAATTCCATAGACCATCACCTCCAAAAATAGGCTAATGCCGGAGAAGTGGCTTGGGACTTACTGCCAGGTACTGGTTCAGCACTGGCCAGGTGGCAGGGCCCGGCAACTCTCATGTCATCCTCAGCTGTGGGGTCCCTGAGGACCCTGAGAGGGGACAGGAGATGCACTTAACATTCCTCTGCAAATGATTGGAAAAAGACTTTGCTTGCTGTCTTCTTCCCATGAATTTGTTACTTAATAAGAAAGCTTTATTCCAAATTTCGAA
The DNA here is from genome assembly GCA_004027875.1 of Aplodontia rufa. Lineage (NCBI taxonomy): Eukaryota > Metazoa > Chordata > Mammalia > Rodentia > Aplodontiidae > Aplodontia > Aplodontia rufa. The sequence continues at coordinate 13,063 of PVKS010025465.1, forward strand.
ATTAAAAGCATAAAGACTGAGGGGCTTTATTTAGCAATTCTCCAGTATTTGAGCAGCATGCTAAAATTTGGCTTAGAAAAATTCCTTCTCATGAAAATGACTCAGATGTAATCCAATTTTAGCAAAGTCTTAGCTGGACACAAGTATGCAAGAGGACAATGACTAAAATCCAGTGTCACCTCCCTCTAGGAGTAATTGGAACAAATGACATTCCCTTGTCAGAACTTCTGTGACCCTACTTACAGTTTCATATATATATATATATATATATATATATATATTCACACACACCCAGACATACACAAAAAAATCCTTCCCAAATTACTTTAACTTCCAACTCAGCCTTAAAATCGGGACGTTTCTGAGTTAAAGTGGCTGCCACTTTCTAAAAAGCCACAAGAGCTTAGACACAGGTGAGCTCCCTCATCCACTGATTCGCACTTGTGTGTCCACGATGACCCCAGGAAGTGGGTTCTCCCTTTCCAGGCACGGGAGGTTGGCAGCACCGGAAGGGCCATCGCAGGTGGGCACCGAGCAATTGCTGACCCAGTCTGGGAGACGAAGGCTGCCCACCTGTTGTCCTGCTGCTTGAGCCTGGTGCATCTTGATGGGAAGCTGGGAAGAGGCAAGGCAGGTGTTGGGGCCTGACTTCCTCCCCTCCCCAGGGCCGGCCTCTGAAAGGCTCCACCTCCTCCCTGCAGCCCCCAGGCTGGACACCCAGTCTTCTGCAGATGGGCCTGGGGAACACCTCCAAACCCCACTGACACCCTCAGGGACAGGAGGGTGTCGCCAAGAAGGGCCAAGGCATGTGCTTGAGATCACGCAGCCGCAGACAGCAGAAGTTACACTGGATGTAGGATTTAAGAATAGAATTTTAAGATTTTTTTTAATTTCTCAAAATATCGCTAAAACCCTGCTGATACAGCAATCTGAGGTGTCTGGGACTCGCCACAGAAGGGAGAGCACAGTGACCAAGCTCGGGTATACTCCAGAAGGGGACATTGAAGGCAGGGTCTCTGCAGGTCTTTGGGGCCCCTCAGGGAAGGACACTGGCTGGCTTAGGAGGAGTGGCTTCTGACACAATCGGTTTCTGGGGCGTGAAGCAAGAGGGCCCTGAAGCAGCGCTTTGCTCAGGTGAGCTCCACGCCAAGCACAGCCAGGATGGACAGTAGGCTGTGTTGACCAGGGTGGCCTGGGATCTCCTAAAAATCCAGTCTCCTAAGAAGCATTTGAAATGAGAGCACCGCGGGAGTTGAAACAGCAGCCCTCCCTCTCTCATCTGAAACCGCAGTCAGGGACGCTCCAGATGTGCGGCATCGAGGTGGGTCAGGTAGGTCTGGAGGTGATGGGGCTGGTGCTGGACCACCTCTTCAGGGTGCTGAAGAGGCACCCAGCACAGCCTGCTCCTGGCTCCACCTGCCCCCAACCCCCGCCAGCTGATGCCGCATCCTCTTGTGACTTCTCCACAGCTCCAGCTTCCATTTTGCTCTTGATCTGGTGACAACTGTGCCCAGTAATTGAGGTATCGGCTGAGGCGCATGCTGTGGCTCTTGTAGGGGTCAAAGGCCGTGGATGAGGTGGAGGAGAGGGTCCTTGTGGGCACAGGGCAAGGACACATGGTTCCATCTGGGTGTGGCCAGGTCTGTTCAGCCACCAGGACGGACACCTTAAAACCAGTAGCAAAGCTGATAGCTTAGGTGGCGCGTTTCTCCTGTGGAGAGGACATCTCACGGCCACCCGCACATGCCACACTGTGTGTTCATTTCTAAAACTCTTTAATACGAAGTTCTGTTTTAGTGACTCACTTTACTCCTTCGAATGAGAGCGTCTGTTTAGCACCTGGAAAGCCCCACCATTTTTATTTCTCTTCCAGAAACATCGTTTATTTTCCCTGATGTTTTGAAACTGAACTTCTTTGGGTCTCCACGCCAGTTTTCTGGCCCTGAGGTGACACCCCCACGCCTTGCGCCTCACAAGGGGCTCTCGCGGACTCACCCAGCGCTCTGGACACCGTCTCCTGCAGTCCCAGCAAGTCCTGGCTGCTGCGGTTTCCCTGTGTTCAGGCTGGTACGAGGGTCGAGGCACCCTCACCCTCCACATTTAGGACTCCTTTCCTATTCACACCCAAGCCCACCCGGAGCTCCGGCCTCCTCCGACACCCCCATTCCCGGTGCCCAGCCCGCAGGGTCTCCTCCTGTGGCCTTGGGCGTGTCCTTCCTGGTCAGTCCCATCTGCACCTCCTGATGCTAAGTCCTGAAGCTTAAGGCCACTGCTCTGGGCCCCAGAGGACAGAGCCCACAGGCCCTGAATTCGGCCTCCTGTGCTCTTCCTCATCCCTCGATAGCCGTGTGCCTTTGCCAGGGCTGGGCTCTCAGGATTTGGAGGGAGCCCAGTCTGGCACCACGCTCAAGCCCACAAAAGCTACAGAACCAGACTCGGGCAGAAACCAGCAGCCATGCAGCAACTCAGCAGGAGCTGTCTGCGTGCAGGCGACTGCAAGCAGTGGGTGCCGCATCTCACCCTGGCATTGCCCTGCTGGCCTTGCTCTGCTGCAACCGGAACAGCTCAGCAGGTTCCCCTTGAGGCCACCCCATCTGCTGCCCCTTGCTGACTACCAGGGTCAAGGTGGGGCCCCACCTCCCTCTGACCTCAAGACTCCCCTGGGGTGTGGAGTTCCAAGATAAAGGCCCACAGTGCCAACAGGATGCACCCTGCTGTTGGAGTCTGACCTTCATTCTATTTCATCAGCTGCCCTAGAGTGACCTTGTGACAATTATTGGGGTCTGACCTTCACCTCCATTTCATCAGCCGCCCTAGAGTGCTCTTATAACTATTTGCATAAGCTCCTTCTGGAAGGGCTGCTAGGTCGTGCTTTGTTAAAGATTAGGGTGGGTTAAAATGTCTTAACGACAGGTTACTCCCTAGTTTTTGTCTGTACCCTAGTTTTTTTGTCTGTACTCGAAATCTGCATAACTCCTGGTAACTCCCTTAGGATTATAAAATAAAATGTAGAATCTAAATAAATTGAGACAGCTCCACCTGGATCTCCTTCCTGTGTTCTTTCTTATTCTCAGCCCATCCTTCAGGTCAGAACCCGGCTGGACCAGGGCACCCTGCATCTCTTCCCTGTTCTCATCTAAGGGTGCTCTGTTGGCAGGTGACGCGGTCCCTGCCTGTGAAGACAATGCTTCAATACTTTCCATATTTAACTGCTCCCTGCGCCCCATCAGGAAGCCCCGGCCTGGGGGCTCTTCTCCGGCCGCTCTAAATATGTTCAAAACCAGAAAGTACCGCTGTTCTCTCCTTTTTGTGAAATAAGTGTACGCCTATGTGTAGGTAAAGAGATATTATTTAATATGACAATTCATCTACAGTCACGATTCATTTATATAAAAGCAGCAGCATCCACATCTTTGGGGACAAACATCTCCAATTATTTCCCTTCCACTGAGATTGAGAGAGAGTGAGGGGTTGGGGACCTTCCAGACGCCCAGACCTCCCACCACTTCTCACCAGCGCTGAGCTGATCCTGGGTGGACTGCGTTTGGCAGAGTATAGAGGGCATGTTGAATGCTCATGCATCCCCTACAGCTCACTGGGTCCAAGTGGATGGGAGGGTACAGAGCTTTGGGGGGACTCCATGGGAAGGGATCTTAACAATAGAAAAGGCCAGTCTTTGGAGGGCTCAGGGCTGAACAACAGGACCCATAATTCCCCGGGTGTCAGCTGTTTAGTATGCTTGTTGATCTCCAAGTTCCCTGGGAGGTGCTACTTCAGCGACAAGGTTGAATGGCAATCACAGGGGAAAGCTGTAACATATTTAATATAAGATCATCTGTGCAAATTAAAATACACACATGATATAAATATATTCATTCCATAATCATGCATGTAAATGAAAAGATGACCAACAGAGAAGAAGAATAGAAATACATGCAGTGAGAAAAAGGGAGGGAGGGAAAGATGGACGAATGGAGGGAGGGATGGATGGATGGATAGATGGACAGACAGACGGATGGATGGATGGATGGATGGAAGGAGGGAGGGAGGGAGGGAGGGATGGATAGATGGAGGGAGAAAGGGAGGGAGGGATGGATGGATGGATGGATATACAATATAAAGACAGATACCAACAGGTACATTGGTAACAATGGTCCCTGAACTAAAGAGTAATCAACTCAACTATTTGCCCCTGAGGATTAAGAAAAAATTAATGTGCTTGGGATACCAAAGTAGTCATCTCCTGACCTAATTTGGTGAAAGCTGAAGCTGAAAAGCAGAAGGGACTAGAAAAAAATATGGCAGCCTCCTTTATGAATTCTCAGACTGGGAAGAACACATGTGGGCTGGGGTCCCAGCCAGTTTTATTTGGATCTTCAAAGGAGAATTACTTCATCTGACATCTGGTTTTCGTGTCTGTCTGTGAGTTTGTGCATGTGAGTATTTGCATATGCATAGAAGGAATCTTGAATGGAACTTTTGAAACCATTAGCAATGGTTATCCCAGGCAAGTCAGGGATGTTGAGGACGGATTCCATTTTTATTTTACATTCTGTTTAAAGCATCTCCAAAGAACACACATTATCTTTGTAATCACTCCACATCCACTTGATAATTGCATGCAGTTCTGGGAAGTTTCCTCATTTTGGTTGCAGAACTTGGATGTGGTTTTAAAAGTTTGATAATTCCCCACTGATTTCTCTCCAACAGTGAAGAAAAGGAACAGCAAGGAAAGCTAGACTGTCAGTCAGCTGTCAGCCCAGAGCTGCTTTCCATAAGGAACCTTGACACCTTATCTCTTTAAATAAAGTCCCACACCGTTAGATCCAGCTACGCAAAACGTTTAAGGATTGCTGAAATTCTCCACTGAGCCAGCCATTTGAGGACCTTGAATCAGACACAGGGCAATGAAGATGCAGTTTTAAATGTCTGACATTTAAGAATTAACTACTTCTGGAAAGATGCTTGGAATTCAGCATGAAAAAAGCAGATTCACGGGGCTGGAGCTCAGTGGTTACAGCGTTTGCCTGGCATGCGTGAGTCCGCAAGTTCAAACCCTAGCACCACATACACAGCCAAGTCTCGGAGCAACGAAAGACACGTAAAAAACTAAATAAAATTGATTCTCTCTCTCTCTTTCTCTTTCTCTCTCTCACTTTCCTTCTCTCTTTACTGAAAGAAAAACAGCAGATTCATATGCTCTCTACCTGTTTCTACATACTCGGTGACAGTGTGGCAGGGACAGAAGAGGCAGACATCCAAGGAATTCCAGGAGGTGGTTTTTTTTTAATTTAAAGCTGCACAGCTTGGTCCAGGGAGCATGGGAGCCTCAAATCCTGGACCCCAAGTTTGAAAATTCTTCCAGTTTTATACTCAGTGGGAAGTTATGTAACAGTTAATTATTATTATTTTTTTCCATTTTGACAAGTCAGACAGCAGTTTCGCAAGTTTTTATGGAAATAACCCCTTCTGCACAGGTGTCTGTTCTCTCTGGGGTACAGGCTCATCCCTCCACTCTTGTAAGGTAGATAAGCACAGCTCAGAGCTTCACCATCCCACAGGAAGTTAGAACCACAGCCAACCTCTGTGCAAGCTAACTTCTGGCACGTTGGTGAAAGATTTTACCAACAGAGCTAGTTTAAAGTTTTGTTGTCACCAAAATTAGGGGCAGGGTCCTGAAACCCCTTCCTTAGCCTCTTTCAATGGGACATTGGTTTTTCTCTTCGATTTTCCCCCTTTCTCATCAACACTGAACACAGGAGGGTGTGGCCCGGCTCAGCAGCCCCCTCCTGCTTCGCACAGTGCTGATGGTCCTCTGGGTAGTCACCAGGCAAGCTTCCCAGGCCACAGCAGGGCTTGCGTGTCCTCAAGGTTCAGCCATAACGGAGCCGGCAGTCTTCCGGGATTTTCTCCTCCTATGCAGCGGACAAGAGCGCGTGGACACCAGGCATGTCACAGACTCTCAGTATGGAAAGCAAAGTCCTCACTGGAGTGTACCACTGATAGGCAGTGACCGATGGTGTCATTGGTAAAAGAACTCGGTCAATGGAAACTTCAGCCCCACTCTGAGCAAAATGTCAAGGTCTCCTGGCTGGCTGCCCGACAGACTTGGGATCTGGGAAGTCAGCATCTGTTGGCTACAGGACTGCTGCTCTCAACGACGCCTCTCTGCCTTTAGTCTCTTTCCTGTCCTTAGCTCCAAATTTATCTATTTAATAACCATTGCTATTCCTTGGGGTAGAGCTGAAACACACCTGGTCTCGATGCAAGGTCACGAGGACAGGGCACTTGCTAACAAGGGTCATCTGTCGATGTGTGGCGGCGTCCTGGTGGCGTGTGGCGGCCTGCCTAGGAAACTCTGACCCTCATCCACATTCAGAGAGTTAAGCGGATATTGGCTTAAGGACTCAACACGCTGGCAGCCACCTCCTGTTAACTGTGAATCACCTGCTGCTTCCTCTAGTGATGATAAGGCGTGCGACTCAGAGGCTCAGGGCCTCTGTCCTGCACAAGGAGGCCCCTCTGGCTTCCCCCACAATTACCTCCCTCAGATTCTCGGTCTCCCTTTTTCTTTACACTGTGTGGTCCCCTTTTAGGACCAGAGGACACCCTGCCTGGCTGGATGCAGCACATTTCCTAGAACCTCAAAAATCATTATTGTTAACAGAAGTTGCTAAGGGGGCTGGAGCAGTGGCTCAGGGGTTACAGGGGTTACGATCCTGCCATGCACAAGGACGCAGGTTCAAACCACAGCACCCATACACAATGAAGTATTGGAGCAATGAAAGCCATGTGAAAACCTAAATTAAATTGATTCTCTCTCTCTCTTATTGTCTCTGTCTTAAAAGAAAAGAGAAGTCTCTGAGCTTTGCTGAAAACTAGCCTCCGACTTCAATGGCGTCATGACAGTAGTTGGAAATATTTCATAATAGACCCCTTTAGCGAAGCGTGATAAAAATCACATTGAGCATGTTTATTCCTTTTAGCTCTCTAGAAAATTCTCACAATTCAAAAACTCTTCATGCAGCCCACGTAGATGCATTTTTCACAGTAAGAGATGAAGGACCGCTCGCTGATTACACTTATGACTTTCTAAACAGTAATATTTATATTACTGCTTTCATCCCTACTGCTCTGCGTTTTTGAGGTCAGGTCTACTGAGGTGTAGTGTGTGAATCCACCCTTCCCAGAAGCAGTTCTAAGTGTTTGACAACACGTAGCGTTGGCTCACTGCGCCCAAGACGTGGAGAATCTCCATCACACCAGAGTTCCCTCTGCCCGCCTCCTGCCTCACCTTAGTCCCCACCAGCTGCTCTCTGTTCTATCCTCTGGGTGCTGAGATTGGCACACAAGTGGACTCAGACATGTAGCCTTCTACTCTGCCTCCTTGGAATCAACACAAGCTTTTGACAATCCGTTGCCACATCCGTGAGAATTGCATCTGTCTGCGTTGCTTCCGAGTATACGGTTGTAAGGATGTATGAGAATTCCTTTAGCCACTGGTTGAGGGACATTTTGGTCACTTCCATGTGAGGCAATCATGAACGCAGCTTGATAATTGTTCATCACTGAACCCTTTGGTAAGTTATTTTGATGCTAACAAGCTGCCAAATGTTTTCCAAAACAGCTGTGGTAAAAGACACATAAAATCTGCCATCTTCACTAGTTCTAAGTGTACAGTTCCATGGTATTGAATACATTCACCTTCTCTGGAACTCTCTGCATCTTGTAAAACTGAATGCTGTCCCCATCAAAGAGGAAGTCTCCATTCTCTCCGCACTGCAGCGCCCAGAAGTCGCCATTCTGTTCCTGTGCCCATCAGTCTCACTGCCCTTACTGTCTTGTACAGGTGGAATCTCACCTTTGTCTTTCTGGGTTTGAACAATTTCTCTGAGCATTGCATCCCCCAAGAGCATGTTGGCTCACCCGTGTTGTATCCTACTTCAGAATTCCCTTCCTTGCCAAGGCTGAGTAATATTCCGTGGTGTGCACAGACCACTTTTTGCTTATCCATTCATGCATAAATGGATGCTTGGGTTGTTTCTAAGTTTTGGTTATTGAGAGCAATGCTGCTATGAATGCACGTGCACAAACGCCTCTGCAAGCTCTGCTTTCAGTTCTTTGGGCTATAGCCCCAGAAGGTGATTCTAATTTTAATTTTTTAAGGCACATCACACTGGAATTCTTGAATTTGGACTCTTAGTGGTATCCCAGAGCTCTTGTGTTTTCTGATCTTGGTTACTTATTTTCTTTTCTTTAATAATGTCCACATGTTCAAGACCAGCCACTTTGTCTTCCAGCTTTGAGATTCTGTCTCCAGAATGCTCTTCTCTATTAGAGAAATTTCTTTTTTTTTCTTTTTTTTAAATTTTTTTTATTTTTGAGCAACCTTACAAGATTTTAACAAAATAATATAAAATGTGTATTAAATGTGTATATATTCTGGATATTGCAATTATCCCCAGGAGTGCCCCCCAATTACCCTCCCTTATCCCTCCCTTCCCCTTCCCATTATAACTCTAAAAA
>PVKS010025466.1:0-29825 GCA_004027875.1 Aplodontia rufa
TTCCCCTTCACATTTAAAGCTGAGTTTTGCCGGATAAATTATCTTTGGTTGAAAGTTGTTATTTTTTAACACTTGAAAGATATTGTTCCAAGCTCTTCTAGCCTTCATTGTTTGTTCTGAAAAATCCGTAGTGATCCGAATTGGTTTGCCTCTGAATGTGATTTGGGGCTTTCCTCTAGCAGCTTTTAGAATACTCTTTAATTTCTCTGTTATTCAATTTGTAAATAATATGTCTTGGTGAGTTTCTCCACTGATTAGGTCTATTTGGTGTTCTATAAGCATCTTGGATGTGATATTCTGGATCAATAGTAAAATGTGGGAAGTTCTCACTTATGATATTGCTTAAAAGTTTCCTGAATCCCCTTGTTTGCTGTTTGGAGTTTTCCTCCAGGCCAATGATTCTCAGATTATTTTGCCTCATCTCATCAAATATTACTTGGAAGTTCTGATTATGTAAAATAAGCTGTTTATCTTGTTTTTCTTTTTTGAATTCTACATTTTTTAGCCTATCCTCATTGTCCCATACTCATTCTTCAAGTGCTGAAGTTCTATTTTCAGTGGATTTTACTCTGGTATTGGTGTCTTCCAGTGAAGATTTGAATTGGTTAACCGTGTTTTTCAATCCTGATAGCTCTGCTACATCTCTTTTCAGAATGTCAATATCCTTGTACAGCTGATCTTTCATCTCCTGGAATTGATCCTTAATTTCTCTATAGAATTTGTCTCTCATTTCTTGAAATTGCTCTTTGATCTCTTTCCTTATTTCCTCTATCAACCCTTTGATTGCATTACTACTAATCATAATGCTGATACAATGTCTTTGGTTTTCAACTAGGGCCCCGGCTATGAAGTCCTTGGGTGGTGAGCTGTAGGTTTGAGGAGAGTTATTTCCCTTTTTCCTCATTTTCTGAGTCAGAGAGCTTGTCTTTTATTTCAGCCTTGTTGCTCTTGTTGGAGTAATTGGAGCTTCTTATGACTTTGCTTCATTGTGAAGAGGAGCTATTTGGTCAATATAGACCTAAAGATGCCAGACGGTTCTGTGAGAATTTGAGAGACTATAGGTGCAAATACTAGTCCGTTTCAACTAAAACAGATGAGCTGATGATTAGCACCAATAGTAGCAGCTTTCTTTGAGAGAACTCTCACTGTGTAGTATGATACCAAGCAAGTACCCATTTTGAAGCGTGTCAATATCTTCAGGTATTAGGTTCTCTCTGAAATTGGGGAGATGGAATGACTAGGAAGTCAAGGAAGTGAATTGGTGAGGTATAAAATCACACCTGTTATAGAGTATAAGGGAACTAGGGATTAGGGGGGAGTAGGTTATTCTATTAGGACTAAGGAAAACATAGAACTGGGGTGCAGGTAGGGTAAAGACTTGGGGTGAGAATGAGAGAAAGATGCTTATATTTAGGGATTACCAGAGTGCAGTGGAGGAAGAGGTTAGCAGTAGGGTTCAATGAGACCTAAAGTAATAAGAGCCAATCATCAATACATACACACAGATAAGTATTTACATCCACTGACACCAAAATTTACAATTAATCGTAAGGCAAGAAAGGAGCAGAGGAAAAAGAAAAAAAAACCCCAAAATCCCACAGTAATGTTAAAAATTCAAAAATATTGTATTCCAGCTGAATTCCCATTTAAAAAATATTTTTAAAAAGTAATAAAAGAAAAAAACCCCACAAAACTAGTTGGTACAGTTCTGAGATTTTCTGGCCCTTAGGTCAGGAGGTATGTATCATGGGGTGGTGCGTTCAAATCTGACATCACGCTGGGGATTCTTCGGAGTTGAGTTTCTTTGGGGAGAAGCAGATTGGTTGAGTCCGGTGGCCTGGGTTTTCTTAGAGGATCTCTTCAAAATTTTGTGTTGCAAAGAGGTATTCAGCTCTCCCTGAGCTGTAATCCTGAGATGGTTGCTTTCTGCCAATCCACACTCTAGATATTTCTTGGACCTGGGGCTCAGAAGTTGTAGACAATCGAGTTGATCCAATTGTAGACATGTGGGTCTCTGACTGATCCAAGGAGAGTGGCCAGCCTGAGACTCACTTCCTCAGGATCACTGGTGACCCACTCTGTGTGTCTTGTGATCTTCAGAGGTGCCAAGAGCTGCTCTGTGGGGTTGACTGAAACCCTCAGAAGATGGTCCAGATCATGCCAGTGCTTATGTGATTCTCCTTTGCAAGCACTAGGAGGCGCCCTGCTAGAGAGGTCCAGGCTTATGCAGCCTTGGCTAAGCGAGGAGCTCAGATGCTAAGGTGAAGCCGAGCAGCCCTACTTCCTGAGGCAGATTTCAAGCACAGGCTGATGCAGAGGATCCCCTATAGAGGGATGCTCCCTGCTGGAGCAAGTTCTGTTCGCAGGCTCCTCCTATTTGGTTGGGAAGCAGGGTGTTCCAAAGGGCAGAAGGTCACCAACAGAAAGGTTTGCAGATCCCTACAGCCCCCAGGGCAGATGGCTAGTTGGTGGGGGGCAGTAACTTCTGTTTCTGATCGTGGGGACTGAGGCCCCCTAACACTGCTGGGGGATCCGCCCCACCCTCAGGGAAACGTCACAGTGCTGCGCCGCTGCACAAACAGCTGCAAGTTCGCTAATGTGAGCAATTAATTCCCAGCTTTTTATGCAAGGTTATGTAAATTAAGAGCAGTCAGATCAGGGAGTTCGCAGCAGCCGGGTTAGGGTGTTTGGATGGGAAACTCGCTCCCTCGCTCCTTTTCCGCCTCTGGAGCAGCTTCCCTCCCCCCGGGTGCGGGGCCGAGTGCCGTGGACTCCCTTAAGCTCTCCTTTTTATTCTTTAATGGACCACGTTATTCCTTTGGAGTTAAAGAGTTAGCGGGGGATAATGTAACCCCACACTGGGTTCTATGTCCTACCGTGTTGTCCTGCTGGGTGAGGTGAAAATCAGGAGCTTCTGGAGTCAGTGACGGTGAGATGAATGTTATTTTGAGATCCCTGAATCTAAGTTTCTTGTTCCAAATAGTACTGAGGAAAATCTGGCTACTTTGTGCATGGTGCATGACTTGAGTCCCTCATTACCTCTTTAAACTGAAGAACATTAGTATTGGATCTTTCATGGGTATTATTTTTTAGTTATTTTTCTTTAATAATTAATAAAGATGTTTTAGTGGTTTTTACCAATAACAATTTCATTGCACCTTAAATGTTGATATGATAATTGATAGGTCACAGTAGGGTATATTTTCTCAGTGGTATCCAATGTCATCATTAATGTGATATACTTTCCAAAATATCAGATCACCTGGTTTAGTTCGTGTGAGGAATGATTAGGTAATGGAAGGGATAGAAATGCTTGAGGCAATTTGTTAAAATTTTCAGTTAATCAGCTGGATGAAGCCTGGAATCCAGTATAGATGGATTTATTACTCTGCACAGGCCTGTCAGTGACTGCAAGGGGCATAATCTATGATGTTTTGAGATGTGAGAATGAAATGGTGTACAACCTAATGATGACAAACTGGGTCTTCAGACTTTAAGGATGTGAAACAGTTTAGGTGCATTCATTTTCAACATCCCACTGGTTCTTTTTACCTCCCCCAAGGATGTTGAATGCTCTGAATAATGAAGTATCTGAGCAATGGACACAACTTTGTGTCATAACTTCCACAGTAAAATGTGTTCCTCTTTCACGAGAGAGGTAAGTTGAAATATCCTCAATAGGAAAAATAAAATATGACAGTTTAAGCCACTCTGAAAACTATAACTTTTTTATTGATTCTTTTTAGTTATATATAATATTAGGATTCATTTTGACATAATTATAAAAGCATGGAATATAATTTGCTCTAATTCAGTCCCTGATTCTTCTCCTTTTCCCCTTATTTCTCTATTCCTTTTTTTCTAGACTACTGATATTTTTGCTATTACAGTTTTTTAAAATTATCATCATGTGGGTATACATAATAATGAGATTCACTGTAGTCTATTCAAATACATACATGAGAAAGTTATGTATGATTCACTCCACTGTTCTTATGCTCTCCCTCCTCCCTCAATTCCCTTCCTTTCCCCCACTGATCTTTCTTCTATTTGATGGAACTTATCTCCCTTTTAATTTTCTCTTCTCCTCCCCCTCTTATTTTGGACTAGCTTCTGCATATCAGAGAAAATAATCAACCTTTGAATTTTTGGGTCTGGGTTATTTCACTTAGCATGATGGTCTCCAGTTCCATCTACTTACTAACAAATGGCATAATTTCATTCTTCTTTATGACTGAATAATTTTGTATATATGCCACATTTTCTTATGCCAATCATCTTTTGGGAGTGCTATAACTTTTGAGTAAGAGAATACTATTAAACATTTAGAGAAATTAAACACATAAACAAGAAATAAACACATCTGTATTAGTGCATCGTTGTACCCATAGTGGAAGGCTCCATTCCTTGGGGTGAGGCTGAACATCATGGTGGAAGACTGTGGCCCAGGGAAGTGATTCAGGGCATGTGCTCCAGGAAGTAGAGGGAAAGACTCCGCTCCAGATAGAAAATATATACCCCAGAGGCATGACCCCATGACCTACCTTCTCTAGCCAGACCCTATCTGTCTTCAGTTACCAGTTAATCCCCATCAGGAGATTAACTCACTGATTGGGTTAAGGCTCTCATAATCCAGTAATTTTATCTCCAGTCTTCCTGCACTGTCTCACATGACCTTGCGGGGGGGCAGGGCACCTTTCATCCAAACCATGACAAAGCTCGAATAAAAAAAAGGAAATTGGGAGAGAAGGATAAAATTACATAAAGAAAAAAAACAAAAACAAATTAATAGGTAAAAGGAACTATAGTAAAGGAAGGAGAGTGGGAGAGGGGAGAGAGGACTGGAGGGAAAAGGAAGGATCATGAAACAATTGATTTTCATGCATGTGCAAGTTTGTAGGGATGAACCCAACCACATTGTATAACCTTACATCTCTAATAATACAAAAAAGCTGAATTTTCCTGTTATTACTATGCAAAAGAGAGAAGACACGTGAAGCACAGTGTCTTTTAGAAAAGTACAGGGAAGATCTGAGATAGAGATTTGGGAAATGTTTATGCTTCCTGGCCCAGGTACTCAGGCGGTAATAACCAAAGAAATCTAATTCCCTTTCCATGTATTCTCCTTTTTTTCTTCCCCTCACTCTCAGGGGATGACTAATAAATACTTCATTAACAGACTTGCCTTATGTTGCTTCTGTTATAAGTATAAATAGTTACTCATCTGGTCACTGTTCACTGATTCTTTTCCTCTTAAAATTGTTATCAAAAATCACAACTTGACTTTTGACAAAAGTAAGCTTTATTCATCTTTACTTTTTCCAAACATCTCAAGGCTGTTATTTCTTCAGATGTCATCTTTTCTATTTTTTTCATCCCATTGTTTCTCTACAGGAGATGTTGTACCAATGTATGTTTTAGTATGTCACCCATCCCTGCCACACACACAACTACTTGTTACCACTTCAAACCTATTTTTTTCTTCAGAGAAAAAAATTTGAAAACTCAATGTTTGTTATATATGTTTGCTGCTTCCTGTAGGGGACTAAAGCCTATTATAATGCTTTCCCTATATTTTCTCATAAACAAGTATACTTTTCAAGGTTACAAATGACTTCTATGTTGCACAATGCAATAAATATATTGGCCCTAATTTTATTTCTTAATGTGTTTGAAGTAGATGTACTTCCAAATCCAGAAGTGCTTCACTTTTAATTTCCCACATTCCAACTCTTACTGATAACCTCTGATATCCTATATATTTTGTTTGCTGATGTACCTCTTCTAGTGATTAGAAAGAAAATAACTTGAGGTAGGTGTTGAATGAAAAATCATTTGAATAAGTGAGGCCTAGAAAGCCATGAAAATTCATTAAAAGCTATTAAAAGAGCAGCATTAGTTAATATAGTTGCTTACATTATTGGTATAGAAAACACTTGCAGCTTTCTTATATACAGAAATTAATTCTTTAAAAAAGATAAATATATTATTCACAATATTAAAAAACCCAAATACATTGAGATATGTAAATAGAATAAATTGTAAGCTCTAAAAATGACAGCTCAAACTCAACTGAGAGACACAATGAAATTAAAACATAGAAAATTACAGCTCTCTAATATATACACAGAAACACTTTTTTGAACATATCTATATTTTGTAAATTAATCTACACAGTCAAAGCTCTGCTGATACAAATAACAGCAATATTTATTTAGAATTAGAAATGAGCCATTCAAGTCTTTTACCACAAATATAGAAGGTATGATGCTAAAGAAAAAAAAAGAACTTGTCTAACTAGTTATTTTAAAATGTTCTAATGGTGAACAGATTTAAGTAATACCATTCTGCTTAGGAAGGACAGATCAATGGTGAAGAAAGCCTTAAAACAGTCTAGTGTATATATATATATGTAGATTTATTGCTTAATATTGATGGGTTTCATGCTAGGAGTGAAAGCTGAATTATTTAATAAATGATATAAAGCCAGTCAAATATTATTTTGTAAAGTTAGGAAAAACCCCACAACTTTCTTAAAGCATCATAATATTTTCTTAGTGACTCAAAAGTATTTACTTCGATGTTATGGTACAAAGACACTTAAAAAGCCAAAACTACTAAAAAAAAGGCGTAAAGAGAAAATAAGATACTACAAAGATATCCTAAACAATGACTTTTTAAGATGTATGAACAAAGATATCCCTTTAAAGAATGCCATAAACATTGAAAGAATAACAACAATGACTACGAAAAGCTTCCTTTGATATTGATAGCTATTAATAGTTCTAAATCCATTATTAATCAATAAAAATTAGAATTTGAAGAGGAAAATGTAAAAAAATCCATGTTGAAAAGCCTCCAGAGAAATACATATCATAGACAATGCTAATTAACCTCATGTTAAAATTAATATAAATAAAAAATATAAATCGATAGAAATATTATTATGGTGATGAATTGTCGCTCCCCCCTGGGTTCTGGAGCGGCGAGCGGGTGGAACGGCGGCGGCCTCGGCAGACCTTAGCCGTTCCCTGGGGGGCCAGCAGGACACTGGGAACCGGGCGCCGGCAGGACAGGGCTGGGGACCAGGGAAGAGGAGTCGCTCCCTGCAGCGTTCCTGTGCGAGGAGTGGGCAGAACGACCTAGTGAGCCGACCTCCGAGGGGCCGAGTTAGGAAGGGGATGGGGCGAGGAGTCGCTCCCCGCTGCACTCCAGAGCGACGAACGGGCAGAATGACCCAGCAAGCCTGGGGCCAAGTTAGGACAGGGATGGGGAAAGGAGTCACTCCCCGCTACACTCCAGAGCGAGGAACGGGTAGAATGACCCAATGCTGGGCCGTCCTCCGAGGGGCTGAGTTAGGAAGGGTTGGGGAGCCGGGAACAAGGGGGCCAACGCCGGCGGCTGGAACACGGGACCTGCATCTTCTACCGCTGCTGATCTCTCTGATGTCTCTGCTGCTGCTGCTTCTTTGGCTGCTTCTTCTCTGGCTGCTTTCTCTTTGGCTACTTCCTTCGGCCGCTTGCTTTACCTGACTAGCTGCTACTCTATTTATCCATTACAACAGCCAATAGGGTACAAAGCAAACACCTTTCTCCAATTGTAACAAATGAGTGGCCGAATATCTTAGTCATGCGGTCAGGCAATTTGCTAATTACAAGCCAGCTGGACCCCTTAGAGTTGTTTACCACCAATTCTTCTACAAGGCAGCTGAGCCTCATGTTCCCAACAATGAATTGTTAAAGATTAAATCATGCTTGACAGTTTTGTGAAAGTGATTGATTAAAGGAAATCTCATTAACTCCTTTTAGGAATATACTGCAGAAAAATATCAGATTCCACCAATAATTATCA
This sequence comes from Aplodontia rufa, assembly GCA_004027875.1. NCBI lineage: Eukaryota > Metazoa > Chordata > Mammalia > Rodentia > Aplodontiidae > Aplodontia > Aplodontia rufa. The sequence goes on from PVKS010025466.1 coordinate 7,852, forward strand.
GTAATCCATTAATAATTAAACTTCTGTTTAATGGAATGGTCTTTAAAAATTATTCAAAAATACAAGTAATCAAGGAAAACATAAACACATACATCTCTTTTTCTCCAAAAGCAGGGGAATAGTTCTGATATCAATAAATGTCAGGCAGGAATGTCTGAATAGAAAACTGTGGCTATAGATATCTTTAAATCTGGAAAAGTGCACTTTCTCACTTAGCAGGACACTCAGACGTGTAAGGGCAACTATTTCTTTTCAACAAGAATGTTCATCATGGCCTTGAAGGTTCACAACACTCCATTTGTTTCTAAGGGAAAAGAAAAATGAACATGGTTTTTAGCCTTAGGTATAAAAGACATATTTGCAACCAAAAGTCTATAAGTTTAGACAGAAGAAAAAGTCTACTATGAAAATGTAAAATTCGGAGTCCACGGGAGAGATTACTTCCTCCTAAACAGGCTTTCTTGTTGGAAATCATCCTACTAGTTGCTCATAGGGAATACTGAAAAGCATCCTGAGAAAATTTCCCTCAAGGTGCTGCTGGGGAGAAGAACTGTCATCACTATCAAACTTCTATACCAAGGCATGTTTCCTAAGTCACAAAAGACTTTACAGGGGAAGTTGTTAAAACTTGTAGACCAAGAAAAATGGTGGAAAATTAGGGAAGCTGAAGGAGAAAATGTTCACCACCACTAAAAATGCCATGCAGACCTCTTGTCCCTATCTGTTTTAAGGCACAAAAAGGCTAATGTATGTGGGGAAAGGTGTAAAAACAGTAGTTTAGGGAAATGAACAAGCATTTTCATACCTGAGAGAGAGAAAGGGAGGTTGGACTGAATATTATCTGCAGAGAAGGCAGAGGACACTCATGAAACCCGTGTCACCGAGAGCTTATTCACAGAGTTCTTGGGACAACACTGGAGCATGCAATTATATCCCATTCCCTCAATATCATGCCCACACTACCAAGACCAGTAAAAATAACAGCCAGATATTTGTTGGGGAGAATAAAAAATAACTCTGGGAAGTCAAGCAATCTTAGTATACATTTTATAGCAAAATATTATTTTAGTTTTCCTTTGAGAGTATATTTCATTTCTGAAGAATGATTTCATTACATATAGAATTTCAACAGTTGAAAAAAATGTGAGTCTCTTCCTTCTGGCTTCTGTAATCTCAGATGAGAAAACTGCTGTCATTTGAAAAGAGTTCCCTCTATAAGTAAAACCTTCTGTTTGAGAGTTTTCAAGATTTTCCCCTTAGCTTTAGTTTTGAAAGAAATGCAATTCGTCTTCATCTGGATTTCTTTAGATTTGTTCTTTATTATGGTTACTTTAGCTTTATGCCAAATATGGAAAGTTTTCAAACATTTTTTTCTGTGAACATATACTTAACACCACTCTTCTGCTCCTCTACTCTGGAGACCTCAATTATACAAAATTCAAAACTTCAGTAACTGTTATGCAGTTACTTGAGGAACTAAGCTCTGTTTTCTTAAATGTATTTCCTCTTTGTTGCTTGGATTTGGTAAATGCTCTTCATCTGTCTTCAGGTTCGCTAATTCTGTCTAGTGACATCCCCTCTGTATTATGAAGCCCATCCTGCAAGTTTTTGGTTTTGGTTGTTTAACTGCTTTTCTGTTTTGTTCTTTTTAAAATAATTTCTATGGCTGCTGAAATTGTCAGCTTTTGATGAGTTTGGAAAGGACTTTTAATTGCTGTTGAAGTGTTTTTATGATAGCTACTTTAAAATCTCAAGTCTGGCATTTCGTTGTTTTCATCAGTTGTTGGCATTTCCTCTTACACAGTTGGCCCTCCATATCTGCAAGTCATGCATCCACACCAAGAGTCAACTGTGGATCTAAAAAATTCTAAGAAGTGTCTGCTTTGAACATGTTCAGACTTCTTTGTCATTGCTGTTAAGATAACTATTACAACAACTGACATAGCTCTCACATTGTATTAGGTACTATAAGTAGCCTAAGATGATTTAACGTACATAGAGTTGTACCTGCTTTACATACGAATACTACACAATTTACATAACGGATATGAGCATGCAAAAGTTGATACATGTATTCGAGGCAGAGGCTGGCAATAATCCTTGGCAGATTATATAGACATATCAATGTGTATATATACACGTATATACAAAGATAATGACTGTATCAATCACTCACTAAAATTCCCTAATGACACATTATAATACTTATAATTTTTCTCTTCCACACATTGATTTTTTCACACCTCTATTCTTTTCTTTTTTTTCAGGGCTGAGGACTGAACTTGGGGCCTTGCGCATGCTAGGCAAGCGCTCTGCCATTGAGCTAAATCCCCAACCCCCTCACACTTCCATTCTTAAACATGTACTGTCCTGCTTTCTGTCATGAAAGACAGGATATATTTTATAGGATTGTATATAAACGTAATCACAGAGTACATACTTTTTATTGTCTATCTTTTTTCAGGGAGCAAAAAACTATTTTGAGATACATTGCTGTTGGAGTGTGTGTTAATAGTATTTTTGATTGCCAAGTTAGATTGTATTTTGTCTATAAATTGCCACTTGTTTATCTATTTAACTGGAGATAGACATTCAGGTAGTTTTTACATTTTAGCTATTAAAACTAAATTTTCAAAGAATATTTATGCCCAAGTTTCTGTATGGATGTAAGCTTTTATTTCTTATGAGTAAAAATTCTTACTGTGTAATGTCTAGGACAGATGGTAAGCAAATGCATATTCTTTATGCAATTTTTTCAAAGTGATGGTAGCACTTTCTTACCAAAAGCTGTATATAATTCCTGTTCTTCATACTTACTGAAAGTTGCTATGTTCAGTCTATTTAATTTTAGAGATTCAAATAAGTACACACCTACTTGCATTTCCCCATTGCCTAGTGATATTGAGCAAAATTGTATGTTTTATTTATTACGTTCTTAAAGAGAGAGGGACAGAGAGAGAGAGAGAGAGAGAGAATCAATTTTATTTAGTTTTTCATGTGGCTTTCATTGTTCCAAGACTTCGTTGTGTACGTGGTGTGGGTTTGAACTCGCATACTTGCACATGCCAGGCAAGCACTGTAACTGCTGAGCCACCGCTCCAGCCCCTGTATGTTTTATTTGAATTCATTCATCATCTTTGGGGAAGCCTCTGCTCAAAACTCTGATCATTTTTTAAATGTGCCATTTTCTTATTATTGGGAGAGATCTTTTATATTCTGAATATAAAATTTCTGGAAATTTTTAAAAATTCTGGAAAATTTCATTAATTTGCAAATATTTTCCTCAGCATGTGGATTCTTTTCTTTCACTTCAGAGTATCCTTAGAAGAGAAGCTCCCATTTTGGCTGGTATTCTGTTTATCAATAAAATTATGGCTTATTCATGGTATCACATTCAAGAAATCTTTGCACACTTGACATTGCAAAGATGTTCAAAAGTTTGCTTCCATAATTTTTAGAACTTTAGACTTTACATTTAGGTTAATATTTTTTAAAATTCCAATAGATGTATAGGGATCAATTGACAAAAATAAATTACATATATTTAAAGTATACAAATGAGGTTTTAATGTACATGTGCACCCACAAAACCATAACCACAATTAATAATGAATACATCTGTCACTCCAAAGTGTTTTAACAGTCTGCTTATAATATCTGACTCTTTCCCATCTTTGTTTCTATCCACAGACATTGATCAACTTTCTGTCTCATAGATTAGTCTGTACTAGAAGCATTTAATACCTTTGGGATTTATTTATTTATTTTATAAATGAAAACTTCTCATGTACTAATTTTGTCTTCTATTTTGTATCTACTATACTTACTCTGAGTACATTCATGTCATTGCATTACCAATTTTCTTGTACATTTCCTTGCTCAGTAATATATCATCACATGGCTATGCCACAATGCCTCTTATCCAACCATCCTCTGATGGGTTCACTATTTTTTCCAGGTTTTCTTTTGTTTGTCATGCTGCTGGGAATCAAATACAATGACACACACATGCTAACCATGTGCTTTACCATGGAGCTACATAAACTGTTCCCAGTTTTTGACCACAACAAATAAAGTTGCTATAAGTGATTGTGCATTATTTTTCTACCCTTGGACAAATACTTAAAATTAGAGTAACTAAATCACATAAGAGGTGAGTATTTAAATTTCAGAGTAACTGCAAAGCCACTTTTCAAGGTGTGTTCCATTTTACATTTCAACCAGTAATGTACTACTGAAGCATGAACACCTCAGCATCCTCTCTAAAACTTGACATTGCCAGTCTTTTTTAATATGGATATCCAGTTACCATCATTTCTTGAAAAGACTACTCCTTACAGAAATAAAAAAATCTCTAAAATGCATAAATGCATATGTAGTAACAATATGATGTACCCCTGATCCTGATCCAGAATCACTCCCCACATCACCCACACTCCAGTCTCTTGACTCTTCTATATTTCCCCCATAATAGATATAATATATATACATTTATATATATGTGTGTGTGTGTGTGTGTGTGTGTGTGTTTGTGTGTGTGTATATATGTGTGTGTGTGTGTGTGTGTGTGTGTGTGTGTCTAATTTTCCAGAATTAAATGATTGCATAAGTATTTTTTGGCTTCTCAGGGGAGTAAAGAGTAAGCTACATTGTTGATTCCCCTCCTAGATCCCTCCCTATCACCCCTCCCTCTGCACTCACTCCCTCTTCTTCTCTCCACCCGCTCCATCCCCACATACCTATGGTTCCCCTAGATTATGTACTACTTCAACTTTGGTGAGTCTAGTTCATGCTTGACTTTTCTTCCAAGTCTGGGTTTTGCTCTAGCCTCCACAAATGAGGGAAAGTATTTGACCCTTGAGTCTCTGGGTTTGGTTCATTTGCTCAGCGTAATTTCTTCCATTGCCGTCCATTTACCTTCAAATGCCATAATATCACTGTTGCTGAGTAGAACTCCAGTGTACAAAAACACAAATCCTCAATGAAATAAAAAATGTTTATATAATTACAAAGAATCCAAAATAATCAATGTAATCTTAAGAAAGGAAAATGAAGGTACAGTCATCACATTCCTGTTTTCAAAATGTATTACAAAGCTACAGTTATTCTGGCATTATGATAGTGGCATAAAAACAGTTATAAATCTATGTACCAGTGAAGCAACAATAAATCACCCTGAAATAAGCCTTTGGAGACATGGTCAATTGATCCGTGACAGGGATTTCAAGGTTACTCTATGGTGTAGGTAGAACTGGATATCCACATACAAAAGAATGAAATCAGACCCTCATCTTAACCATGTGCAAAATCAATCCAAAGTAGACTACAGACTTCAGTGTAAGACTCCAACTGTGAAACTTCTAGAGAACAGGTAGGGGAAACGATTCTTGGATTTGATTTTTAGCATTGATTTCTTGAACAACTGACAAACGCAAAAATGAGCAAGTGGGACTACGTTAAACAAACACTTCTACACATCAAGAAAAGCATTCACAGGGAAAAGACTGTGCAAAGGTAGGAAATATTGTCAAGCCATATACCAGATAAGAGTTAATATCTAAAATATTTTAGGAATTTCTATAAGTGAATAGCAAATAGCAAAATATGGGATACCCCAAATGACAGAAAATAAAAAAAAAAGAAAAGGTCTAAGTATTAGGCATTTCTCCACAGAAGACATACAAATGATTTAAATTTTGTGTAAAGATGCTCAATATGAATTATCATTAGGCAAATTAAAATCAAGTATACAAGGAGATATAATCTCATATATTTTAGGTTGGTCATTATTCAAATATAAACAAATAACGTTGAACAGGATGTGGAAAGTTGGAATCCACAGATAATGTTGGTAGAAATTTAAAATGGTGTGAGCAATATAGAAAATAGTATGGAGATTCCACAAATTATTTAAGATAGAACTACCATTTAATCTAGTAATCACAGCTTTCATTACTCATTAAGATTCCACCTCACCCCAATCAGAACAGCAAAGATGAAGAATACAAACAATAACAGATGCTGAAGGGGATGCGGGGAGAAAGGGACACCAGCACACCGTTGGTAGGATTGCAGAATGGTACAGCTACTCTGGAAAGCTGTGTGGAGACACCTCAAAAAACTGGGGATGGAAGCACCATACAAGCCAACTCTCCCACCCTCAAAAAACTGGAGATGGAAGCACCATACAAGCCAACTCTCCCACTCCTGGGTATTTCCCCAGAAGACCTAGAATCAGCATATTACAACTTTAATGCATCAAAAACTCCAGTTGTAAGAGTAGATTAGGAAATCTACTCAACAAAATCCTTAGTTCCTTCACAAGCCATAGTCCATCTCATCTACAGTGACTAGAAAGAATGCAGAAAGATACTAAATTAGTAAGAAGGAACAAAAACGCTTCTTTCCTCATGGATAGGAAAGCATAGTTAGTTAAAATATAACTTACTTCATGTCAAATTATAGACAGCAAAAATTAAATCCCTCAGATTTAACTTTTCCAGGTTTATCCAGGATTCTTTGGAAACAAATAGTGAAATGAATTGATTGGAGAGTGTTTTTCAAAACTTAGTAAGACTTTGAATGTGCTTTAAAACTGTGCCATATCCTTCCTATAGATCTGAGCTACTGAATTTTAACGTGCATTCAAACCTTTGGAGGCCTTGTGTACACGTGTCTGATATAGTGGATAATGGATGTGATTGCATATCCTATATTTCTAATAAGTTTCCAGGTAATGCTGACACGATCTGTCTGTAGGCTATATTTCTATAGAAAATTTTCAACAATAATAACATGGAAACCAACATTAGGTGAACTACAGAACTTCCTATGTAGACTTAGAGCTTACTATGGCTTAACATTTGAATTTTATGCATTTTACTACTCAGATGATAATTTTTTAAACTTTATTTTGTGATTGATACAGAAGGCATTGCAAAAGCAGTACAGAGAGGACCCATGTCCCCTTCACCCAGTTTCTCCCAACAGTTACTCCTACATAATTATAGTACAACATCAAAACCAGGAATGCTACAATGTGTATGCAGAGGTAAGTGCCATTTATCAAACGTACAAATTCATGTATTTGATCACTGCAATCATAATACACAACTAATCCTTCACCACCACCATCTCCCTTGTGCAACCATATACACACCCAATAATTTAGTCATTTAAATGATGTAAAGATAGGGACTGGGGAGACAGCTCAGTGGTAAGGCATTTGCCCAGCATGCATGAGGTCCTGGGTTTGGTCCCCAGTAATATATATATATATATATATATATATATATATATATATATATATAATTATGAAGATGAATCAATTTTTTATGTAACCTTTTGGAATTGGCTTTTCGCTCAGAAAAATTCTCTAGAGATTCATGGCACAGATGTATCATAATTTATTTTGTTATTAACTCTTCATCTATTGAGGGTCATTTTGGTTATTTCAAGCTTTGGGATATTATGAATAAAGCTGATATTAATAATTGTGTGCTGGTTTTTATCGGCATGAGATTTCACTTCTCTGAGGCAAATATAAGTGCAGTTTTAGGATCACATGGTAAATACAAACTTAGTTTATGTTATCAATTGCCATTCAGTTTTTCAGAGTGGCTATATCAGCAATGTACATCTATTTTCCACATTATCATTGTCCTTGTTGGATACTGGGTTTGTAAGTATTTGTTCCCCAATCTGTAACATCTTTGGATCATCTTGGGCTATTTCATCATATTTTTTAAAAAATATGATAAGTCCTATTACTGATTTTTCTTTTACTGGTGTGTGTGTGTGTGTGTGTGTGTGTGTGATATCTAAGAATTCTTCGCCTAACCCCGGTGTCTAATGATTTTCTTCTATGCTATCATTTAGATTTGTAGTTTGTATTTAAATGTTTGTTAAAAGACTATCATTTTACTGCTAACCCTGAATTGTTTTGAACCACTGGGACTGTTTATCGATTCTTCACCTACTTTTACTGGTTTATATGTCTGCTGTCGTCTAATATCACACATTTTGATTACTGTAGCTCCATAACAAACTGTGAATTGAAAGACAGTCCTCCTCTATTTTTCTCAAAAGTGTGTTAGCAAATCAAGTTCCCTTCCTTTCTTTATAAATTCTGAAATGGCAGTTTCTACATCTGCACAAAAACTTGCTGGGATTTTAATAGAAATTTCAGTTAACCTGTATCCATTTAAAAATATTTCACATCTATGCAATGTTGAAGTTTTCAATCAAGGTGCACACTAGGATACTTTATTTTTCCAACTTTCATAATTATTTTGCTATTTTCAACATATAAGGCTTGTACAGTTATATATTTTATGAAACAAATCATTTTCATTTTCCAACTTTAGTGAGGCATAATTATTAAGTAAAAATCATGTGTTTCTAGCATACACTGAGATGTTTTGATACATGTTCACATTGTGAAATGATCATCAAAATCAGCATCACAACATATTCATCACCTCACATGCTTATCATATTTTACATGTAAGAAGAATATTTAAGATATACTCTTTTAGTAATTTTAACATATCCAATACACATATTCATTAGAGTCAACTTCCATTAAATAGGTTTCTACTTTATCCTAATTGAAATTTTCTACCCTTTGATAAACAATTGCTCTTTCCCTTCCCTAGCACCAGGTCCTGGAAACCACCATTTTTATCTCTTCTAAGAGTATTTTTTTAAAGAGAGGCGGACAGTGAAAGAGAGAGGGAGAGCAGGAGAGAGAGAGAGAATCAATTTTATTTAGTTTTTCATTTGTTTTTTGTTGCTGTGACACTTAGCTGTGTATGTGGTGCTGGGATTTGAACCCGGGTCCTCACACATGCCAGGCATGCACTGTAACACTGAACCACTGCTCCAGCCCCTCTTCTTTGAGTTTAAATTTCTTAGTTTCCACTTACAACAAGCTAATGCAATATTCTGTATTTCTGTAAATAGCTTCTTCCACTTAGAATAATATCTTCTAAATTTATCCATGTTGTCACAAATGACAAGATTTCTTTCCTTTTAAAGGCAGAATAAGAACCCATTATATATATATATTGAACTTGAGAATGCAGGTAGCTCTTTAACATACTGATATTATTTCATTTGGATGCATGCTCAGCAGTGGGATTTCTGTATCATATAGCAATCATGTTTGTAATTTTTGGAGGAAGCATTTATACTATTTTCCATTTTGGTTGAGTTAATTTTTATTCCTACTAACAGTATGAGAAAGGTTCCTTTTCTCTACCACCTCTACCTGTGATGGTATATCTTGTTGATATTGTGCCATAAAACCTCAGTGAATTTATTGTATTTTGATGAGATCTTTACTGTTTTCTACATGAAAGACATTTACAACAAATGATTCTTTATCTCTGTTTTGTATGTAGTTTACCCCCTTCTTCCTCTGGTTAGGACTTTCAGTACTATATCACACAGAAATTGTGAGAGTATTTAGACTTGGGCTACTCTAATTTTTTGAGGAAAGCATTTAGCTTTCTCCGTGATTATCTTTTCAGATTAGCTTGCAATATGTAAAACTATTCTCAGGCCAAAATCATATTTAAATAAATATAGTCTTTACAAGAGAGATTTAAACATGAAGAAGTAGAATGTTGTGCACATTAGAGTGAACAGAGAAGTAAGTGGCATTAATTATTTTCCTATATTTCTGTTTGATCATGGTTTCATTTAAATAGGTTTTATAGACTAGCAATTATCTCCTTCAAGATCTTAGCCATATGCTCATTTTAAATTTTTCCTCCAAGAAGACTCAGAGGAAAAGGATTTGATCTGAAGAGAGAGATTTTCTGTTCCGTAGTCTTTGGTAACAATTAAGAACTTTTACAGTGCTTGCCCCAGCTCACTTTGTAAATCCACCTGTGCTTCTCCAGCAGCTTTAAGGACAGTTCTGTTAACTGATTTTCCCCCCCCCTTAGCTCATTACATCCCAAGAGGCTTATCTCTAATTGGATATTTCCCTCTAAATTCAGTCCTAGGCTTGAACATTAAAATTACTTTATATTCAAACATTTTATCTTACTTAGGTAAACAGGCGTAATAAATCGCACATTCTTCTCACTAAGCTATAACAATCAGTGTAAAATTATCTGAGCTTCATAATGTGTTTTATGTTGAAACTCACTCCCTTCTCATAGATAAAATTATCTATAAGTATTTCCTGTTTTGATTTTCAAATCAGAGAACTTAAAATTTTATATTATGGATCAGCAGAAAATGGCTAAGGAGAAGCTGTTTTTACTTTAAACTCCAACCATGACTACCAATGATCCCCACAGGCCCATGAAGAGAGCAAGATCCCCATAGGTGTCAGAATTTAATCCTGGCCATCCAGAAACACTTGGAAACGTGGTAATTTGGGAACATTTCTAGAGTAGGAATCAGTCTTCCCCAGATGAAGGATTCCCAGCAGGGTAAGTCACAATGCTTGGGGAGAGAGGATCTCAGGGGATTCTCAGGGGATCACTGAGAAACTAGGGGAAAGAATCCCTATGGAAATCCAGGAATCCTTAGACCAGCCATCCATGTGGCTTTTCCATATTCACCCTAATACCTTTAGATCAGCACCACATATTGCAACTGAATGCAGGGGGGAATGCGTGGCAGCCAGTGTGAATAAATTTACTGAGCCAAGGGAGTCTGATCTGCCCTCATAACCATTTCATAGAGGGGAACCTCAGATGGGTGGGAGCTAGAGCTAGTGGAACCTGGAGTATACTTAAACCAGAGGGAATTGGAACCAGAGAGTGAAAGACTTGGCACCCTGCATCCTGCTTTTCTGTCCCTTCCTCAAGTCGCAAGCCTCAGTTGTGTCTCAGTAGTGCCAAATTGCCCAGGAGCAAAATCCCAGAAAATATGGGTCAGACTGTGATTGTGACCAGCAGAGGGAGCTCCAAGACTACATTTAAGCCTGAAGTCAGCCTCTCAACTAAAATTTTGTTTTTCTCTTTTATATGTGTATGTTTTGCTTGTATGTTATAGTTGCTGTGAATCTTTTTCTCTTGTCTCAATTTCCTTCTTATTTCACTCTACTTCTTCCTTTCCGTACCTGCCATACCATCTGAGGTCTGGGCTGCTGGCCATCAGCACCTTAGATGGTGTGGCAAGTACTAGGAAGGAAGAAGCAGGGTGAAATAGAAAGGAAACATATACATATAAAAGAGAAAAATAAAATTTCAGATGAGAGTCTATACCAGCACTCTTAGAATTGAAAACCAGAGTCAACCAAATGAAAAGCTCAATTGAAGATATTAATAAAACTTCATCTCTTAAAGAAAGAACATTGAGAAAAAGAAAAAAGAAAGAATATTGGACAGTAATCTTGAAAGCATGAGACAAGAAAAAAACCTTACTGATTATAATCAGAATTTCCAAGAAGTTTGGGATGAAATCATAGGAAATAACCTGAGAGAAATTGGAATAGGGGACAACACTAAACAACAAATGAAAGGCATGAAGAACCTTCTCAATGAACTAATCAAATAAAATTTCCACTGTATCAGTACTGAGCCAGATATATACATTCAGGATGCATAAAGGACATGAAATAGATTTAGCCAAATGAAAAACTCATAAATACACATCATATTCAAAATGGATAACAGAGAAAACAAGGAAAGAATATTAAAAGCTGTAAGAAGAAAAACACCAAGTCCTACTCTGAGGCAAACCAATAAGGATCACTTCAGATTTCTTATTACAGTCCACAAAGGCAAGGAGAGCATGGAATAAGATATTTCAAGCACGGAAAGTAAACAATTGTCAACCAAAAAACTATACTCAGCAAAATTCAGCTTCAGATTTGATAGGGAAATAAAATACTTTCCAAAAATAAAAATAAATTAGCAACATATGTGAACACAAAACCAGCTCTACAGAGAATACTCAAACACAAACTTCAAGCAGAGGAATACGCAAACAACTGTCAAAGTCCACAAATAGAGGAAAGTCAATAAAAGCATAAGCAACTAAAAGTTATTCAATACAGCACAAAATACAGCAAAGGTCAAAATGGCAGGGAACCAAAATCACATGAATAGGTTTCAATGCCTTTATCAAATGACACAGATTAAGATGCCAGATCAAAAAAAAAAAACCCAACAATATGCTGCTTACAGGAGACACACCCCACAATGAAAGACAGCCACAAATTGATGATAAAAGGTTGGGGGAATAAAACGTGCCTTGCTTATGGCCCAATGAAGCAAGACAGTGTTATGATACTTACTTTGACAAAGTGGATTTTGACCAATAATTAATCAGAAGAGACAAAGAAGGCCACTACATCATCACTACATCTTAGTTAATGGGAAACTACATCAAGAAAATGTAACCACAGCTAACAATTATGCACCAAACTCCAATGCTCAGAAATATGCCAAAAATACTCAATGACATTAAAACACTTATCAATCTCAACACAATAATAGTGGGAGACAGTAATACACCTTTATCACCAATAGAGAAATCATCAAAACAAAAATCAACAAAGATGTCTCCAGCCTAAACAGCTCTATAAAACAAACGGACCTAACATACATCAATATAATATTCCATCCTAAACCAGCTGAGAGTGCCTTCTCAGCAGTGCACGGATTTTTTTTCTCCAAAATAAATAATATCCTACTCCACAAGGGAAATACTAGAAAATACAAAAAAGTTGATATAATTCCATGTATCCTATCAAATCATAATGATCTTTCAATTTACAGCAAGAAAAATAATATAAAGTACCTAAATACATGGAGATTAAATAATATCCTCTTACATGAAGAATTAACCAAAGAGAACATGAGAACACAAATCAAGAAATTCTTGGAAATGAATGAAAATGAAGATTCAATTGTGTAACCTCTGGGACAGTATGAAAGCATTCTTAAGAGGTAAATTTATAGCACTGGGTGCCTTCTTCATAAATCAAGAGAACCGAAATAAACTAATGCTTCACCTCAAATCTCTACAAAAAGAAGAACAATTCAATCCCAAATCCAGTAGAAGACAGAAAATAACCAAGATTAGAGTCAAAATCAATGAAATTGAGAACAAAAAAAATACAAAAAATCAACAAAATAAAGAATTGGTTCTTTGAAAAAATAAACAAAATTGACAAACCCCTAGCCATCCTCACCAAAAGAATGAAATGAAACAAATAAAAAAAATCGGAAATGAAAATGGAGACATCACCACTTACTCTTCTGAAACACAGAGGATTTTCAGAAACTATTTTGAAATACTATACTCCTCTAAATTGGAAAATCTGGAGGACATGGACAAATACCTAGCAGTACACGGCATTCTTACACTGATGCAGGAGGATATTGAGCAGGTAAACAGACCAATAGCAGGTAGCAAAATTGAAATAGAAATCAAAGCCTACCCAAAAAGGAAAAGCCCAGGACCTGATGGGTTCTCAACTGAGTTCTACCAGACATTTACAGAATAATTAACACCTCTCCTTCATAAACTCATTGAAAGGGATGAATCTCTCCAAAATACTGTTTTAACCATTATCCTGATACTAAAACCCAACAACATCAAGAAAAGAACACTACAGACCAATATTCCTAATGAACATAGACACAAAAATCCATAATCAAATGCTAGCAAACTGCATCCAAAAACACATTAAAATAATACATAATGATCAAAGAGATTTCATTTCAGACATGCAAGGTTGGTTCAACATACACAAATCAATAAATGTGATTCACCACTGGAACAGAATTAAACACAAAAACCTATGATCATTTCAATTGATGCAGAAAAGGCCTTTGCTAAAATCCAACCCCCTTTTGAGCTCAAAACTCTGAAGAAGAAGATAGGGATCAAAGGAAGATACTATAATTTTGTAAGAGCCATTTATGAAAAACCCATAGCCAACATTATTCTTAATGGAGAAAGACAGAAAGCATTCCCACTGAATTCAGGAGCAAGACAAGGATGTCCACTTTCACCACTTGTATTCAATATAGTCCTTGAAACCTTAGCCAGAGCTATCAGACAAGAAAAGGAAATCAAAGGGATTCAAACAAGAAAAGAGGAAGTTAAATTATCTCTATTTGCTGATGATATGACCAACACAATTTAGTCCCTGCTGTTTCATGTAAGTAAATTGTTAATAAATTGATGCATAAAACGTTGAGAGTTTTTATTCTTTTGACACCTCATTATTGACTTGTTTGCTTTTTTCCCTATTTTTCTAACTTCCTGCACTCATGCTTGACATTTTTTCTACATTTTTATCCTGATTTTTAATACCTCAAGAAATGTGATATATGACATTACTCCTTTTAAAAGTGGGTTCAAGCTTATAGTTATTAGATGGTTTTGTATTTGTTTGTATGTGATGTGTTTTCCCAACTAATCGCTCTCCATGGGTCAAGGTAATCTTCCTTTTTCTCTATGTCTAATATATTCAGATTTTTGCTGACCCTGATGATGCTTGTTTTTTTTTTTTAAGAGAGAAGGACAGTGAGAGAGAAAGAGACACAGAGAATCAAATTTTATTGAGTTTTTCACATGGTTTTCATTGCTCTGACACTTAGTTGTGTATGTGGGTGCTGGAGTTTGAACCTGGGTACTAGCTGATGCCGGACAAGCGCCGTAACTGCCGAGCCACTGCTCCAGCCCATGATGCTTGTTTTAATTATTACTTATGATTGTTTCTAATATTGTTAACTGATAGCCAGGAATTTTCATAAAGAAATAAAATGGAAAAATTTGTTCAGTTATTGCATAAGTATTATTTCTCTTCTCAAGGGAGTACAGAATAAGCTACATTATTGATTCCTCCCCTAGATCCCAACTTTCCACCCTCCCTTTCCCCTCTCTCTTTCCTCTTCCATCCCCCACTACATATCTATAGTTCCCCTAGATTATGTGTTGCTTCAACTTTGGTGAGTCTAGTGCATGAGTTTCACTACCTTTTACCCAAACCTGGATTTTGCTCTAGCTGCCACAAATGAGTGAAAATATTTGACCCTTGACTCTCCAGGTTTGGCTAATTTCATTCAGCTTAATTTCTTCCATTGTCATCCATTTACCTTCAAAGGCCATAATATCATTGTTTCTAGTATCTGAGTAGAACTTCACTGTACATATATACCATAGCTTTTGGATTGCTTCATCTGGGTTGGTTCCATAATTTAGCTATTGTAAATTGAGCTGCTATGAGCATTGATTTTGCTGTGTCACTGTGATGTGCTGATTCTAACTCTTCTGGGAAAATCCCCAGAAGAGGGACAGCTGGATTGTACAGTGGATCCATCCCTAATTTTTTGAGGAGTCTCCACACTGCTTTCCAGTGCAGCTGTACCAGTTTGGAGTTCCACCAACAGTGTGCTAGTTAGTGTTCCTATTTCCCCTACCACCCCTTCAGCATCTCTTATCGTTTATATTCTTCATCTTTACCAATCTGACCAGAGTGCATTTCTCTGGTTGCTACTGATTTAGAACACTTTCTCATGTATTCATTGGCTTTCTCAATTTCCTCTGTTGAGAAGTTTCTGTTTAGCTCACTGGCCCATTCATTAATTAGATTTTTTTGTATTTTTAATATTAAGTTTTTTGAGTTCTTTGTAAATGTTGGATATTAGTCCCCTGTCAGTGGAATCACAGAGCATGATTATCTCCCATTCTGCAAGTTCCCTCTTCACAGTTTTGAACAATTTCTTGAGTGAGTGAAAGTGCTTAAATTTAGTGGCTTCCACTCATTGATTTTTTTTAAAGAGAGAAAGGCAATAAGAGAGAGAGAGAGAGAGAGAGAGAGAGAATCAATTTTATTTAGTTTTCCATGTGGCCTTCATTACTCAGACACTTCATTGTGTATGTGGTGCTGGGGTTTAAACTGTTGTCCTTCCACATGCCAGGCAGCACTGTCACTGCTGAGCCACCTCTCCAGCCCCCCACTCATTGACTTTTAACTTTCATTCTTGTGCTATGGGAGTATCATTGCCTACTCCCATATGCTGGAGTGCTGCTCCTAATTATCTTCTAGCAGTTGTATGGTACTTGGTTTAATTCCTAATTCCTTAACTCGTTTTGATTTGATTTTTGTGCAAGGTGAGAGATAAAGATCTAATTTTAACTTTCTGCAAGTGGCTGTCCAGTTTGTTAACCACTATTTGTTGAATAAGCTGTCATTCCTCCAGGTTATATTTTGAAGCCCTTTATGAAATATCAGACGTTTAAAGTTTTGTGGGTTTGTCTCAGAATCTTCTATTCTATTCCATTGGTCTTCATGCATATTTTAATACCAATATCATGCTGTTTTGTTACTGCAGCTGTATAGTATAATTTTACATCTGGTATTGCAAAACCTCCTATTTTTTCTTTTTTATCTCTATTTTTATTAAGAAATCTAGTTATTGTACAATCAAAAATGCATCCAACAACACAATATGATATGTATATATTATTTTTTTTAAAAGAGAGAAGGACAGTGTGAGAGAGAAAGAGAAACAGAGATAATCAATTTTTATTGAGTTTTTCACATGGCTTTCGTTGCTCTGACACTTAGTTGTGTGCATGGGTTGCTGGGGTTTGAACCCGTGTGCTTGTGCATTCTGGGCAAGCGCCGTAACCACCAAGTCACAGCTCCAGCCCCGAAATGTACATATTCTTAAATTAGATTTACCCCCAATCCCACCCTATTCTCCCAGCCTTACCCCCTACATCCCTCCCCCCTCCTTCCTGATATAGCTTTATGAATGCCCAAGGTTATGTATTTCTATGCCATGGCTGGGTCTAATACATGAGAGTTGATCATCTTTCACACAGGCCTGTGTCTAGTTCCAGCCTCCACAGAAGAGTGAAGACATTCGACCCTTAACTCTCTGAGTTTGGCTAACTTCACTCAACGTGAATTCTTCCATCACCATCCATTTACCTTCAAAGGCTGCAATATCATTGTTTCTAATTGCTGAGTAGAACTCCCTAGTGGAAAGGTTAGCTTTGTCTCTGCATAAATATATATATATATATTTTTTTGGATCTATAAATATATATATATAGTTTTGGATCCATTCATCCAATGAGGGGTATCTGGGTTGCTTCCATAATTTAGCTATTATAAATTGAGCTGCTATGAACATAGATGTGAACATAGATTTTGCTGTATCACTGTAATGTGCTGATTCCAACTCCCTTGGAAAAACACCCAGGAAAGGGATAGCTGGGTCATATTGTTAGTTCAGCCCTAATTTTTTGGGGATTCTCCACACTGCTTTCCAGAGGGACTTTTCTAGTCTGCAGTTCCACCAACAGTATGCTAGTGTTGCTATCTCTCCAAAACCCCTTCAGCATCTATTATTGTTTATATTCTTCATTTTTTTCAATCTGACCGGTGTGAGGTGAAATCTTATTGTGGTTTTCATTTGCATTTCTCTGATTATTAGTGATTTAGAGCTCTTTCTCATGTATTCATTAGCTTGTTCAATGTCCTCTGTTGAGAAGTTTCTATTTAGCTTTTTGGCCCATCTGGGACTGGAGAACCAACAGTCATCCTGCTCACTCTTGAAGTCTGACACAAGGATGATCCTCAGCCTTGATGCCATCCAATGCCCAGCATGCATGCTGATCAGGAAAGATGCAGGAGGAAGCTGCACTTCCTGGGCCCAGAGCCCATCCTGTGCTGGGATCGGCTGCAGGGAGAGCCTCTGTGCACCCTCAGCTTAGGAAGAAGCAAGGCTTCCTAGGACCATCTTCCCCTCCTCTGAGCTCCTTCCAAACTCCAGCTCACACTCTCTGGCCTCAGCCACAGCCACCTTGCTGACCCCTGTTCCCTCCTAATTATCATGCAGAGACAGGGCTGATCTGTCCACTAGGGCAGTAAACCCTTGTTCACCTGCTTCCTCCCCTGCTCTAGGAAAGGACTCCATCAGGAGACCAGCTCCTGAGCTCCTGCCTTGCCTGCTCCTGTGGCTGGGAACTTTCAGTCCCAAAGTTGAATCCCCTGGGGGCCTTCTCAACTGGGGGCATCTGGAACTTTTCATTAAGATTAGGACCTCAGCCGGAGCAGCAACAGGTGCCAGATCTATCTTCCTGGCTGCTCTATATGAACAATGAAAAAATAGTGTATGTGTTTATCCACTTTTTGTGGCACTGAGAATTTAGTGCAACCATGCGGGAAATGTTATGGAGATTTCTCAAAAAATTAGGAATGAAACCACCATATAGTCCTTCTGTCTCACTCCTTGTATATATTAAAAAGGCCTAAAATCAGCATATCATACAGATGCAGCCACATTACAAGAGCACAGTTCACAATAGCCAAGCAATGGAAATAAGATCAAATGCTATCAAATGTTCCTGTTGCCATCCTTCTGAAAATACTGGATTTTCCCTTGTTGTTTAGCACTGTGTAGCTTCTATCTGTCTTAAAGCTGGCATTAAGATTACAAGTTCTGCACTGGATGGTGGCTCAGTGGTTACTGCACTTGTGTGGCATGTAGGAGGACACTGGTTCTAACCCCAGTACCACTCACCCAACAAAGTGTTTGAGGAGCAGAGTCAAGTGAAAAACTAAGTAAAAAGTTCCTTCTCTCTCTCACACTGTTCCTCTTTCTTTAAAAAATAAAAATTACAAGTCATTTTTTTCTCCAAAAGCACAGACTTTGAAAACTTTTTTTAAAGTTATTGAGACAATTTGATATTTTTTTCATAATGTATTTAAGCAAAACGATGTCTGTATACCAGATTTCTAAATTCATCTCCATCAAAACTTGCCTTAAGCTACTATATTGCTTTTGCTACCATTAGCCAAACTGAGTGTTATATGATTAATTTACTTTCACAATAAATTTCTGATAGTGATTCTGTACTGGCTCATTTCTACTTTATAAATTATTCACAGTTTGGTCTTCATCATTTAAATTTTGCATTGGCTTTGTTACAGTACATAGCAATGTCAGTGACTTTTTATTCATTTCTTAATTCAGTTATAATAGTTTTAGATTATGGTAGATTTTTCCATGCACATAACACTGAAGGGTGGATGAAGCACATGAGTTAGAATTCTGCAGTTGTTAAGCTGGGCTTGGTGCTGTGGGTTGCTCTGGGAGGTCTGGCTGACTTCTGAACTCCACTCTCATGGCAAGACTAGGAGGAAAGGGATTGTAGAAATGTGAAGGTCTAAATGAAAAACAAAAGTGCTATGAATACTCACATTTTCTTTTCTTTTGCTTCTCAAATGCTATTATAAATGAAAATAACTGAGGGAGGTAATACTGTACAAAAACGAAGCTCACCCCGCCCCACATACAAGGAGCATCTAGATGGCTTTACCCTGGCTTGCTGTGAATATATACAACCCAGAGCTTGAGAATCAGTGCAGGTTTGTGGTCATTTACTTCCAGCCTCTGAGGACTTTTGATAGAAGAAGCCCTTTGCAGGAGGCATTTCTCTCTTGACCTCACTAATCAAATATACAAAAATAAAATTTCTCCTAAGACATATGCTTCTGCTCCTACTGTTCAGCTGGCCTAAATTAAAAGAGATTGTGCTTAGGTGTTCAATTTCCCATCCTTCTACTTGCTGGATGGGAATGGGAACAGAATTAGAGATATATAAAGAGAGATAGATAAACCAAACTCCCCTCTCAACAAAACCATTCAACATTAGCAAGGGTTCTTGCCCTGCAGCAATGTCAATCTGAGTTTCCATACTTTAAGTTGTTTCTTTGAATCAATGTAACCTATGATTCACATTACACCAACAGATCAGAATCTGCCAGGGGAACATGGGACTTTTCATAAAGTCCCAGAAAATAATGAAAATTTTTATCAAGCAAGCAATAAATTCCTCAAAGTTGTGACATTCAAGGGAAAACAAATTCCCCAAGGTACCCACCCTTGACCCAGATCTTTAGTCAGGTGAAGAGTTATGATTTTAACATCATCCTTCAGGCTGTGTTTCCTAGCGTTCTATTCTACAGTGGTCATGGGGCAGGAAGCACAGGTGCTTAGCGCAACACTGCATGACGTGTGCTGCCCTACTATGTGCTGAGCAGCTGTGCAGAGTGTGTTTCTTCCAGCCGCACCAAGAATAGTAGCAGCTTTCCTTCAGAGTATGCTCGCCAGCCCTGGGTGCACATGTCATTGTCACAGGTCAGGGGCCCTGTAGGCAGGCAGCCCAGGATTGGGAGATGTGCATATCTGACATCACATAGAGGATGGCAAAACCTGGTTATGGTGTTAGACATCTGAATCCGCATAGTGTTACAGAGACTGTTATTCTAATTGCTTTGCAGACTCTTCTCAAACCTGTGACGCAGCTGGATAGTCTGAGGTGAACTTACACTGTGTTGGGCCTGGAAACAGGATTGTGCACGGAACATTCTTACACTTAATGAGTCCAGTAAAACTTGCCAGACATGTCAACAACTATTTGTACCTGATAGGACTGCTGGGAAATATTTGATGTTGTGCATTCTACTTGCTATTCCCTCACCCAGCATCACCTTGGAGTTGAAATGCACTTTCCACATGTGGACGTTTGAAACATTACTGAGGATATTATCACAAATCAAGCAATACACACACACACACACAGAAATACAGAAATGCCACATTAAATTTCCAAAATAGACAAATTTTAAAGTTTTTTAAAATTATAAAAAGACAATAGACATATGAAATCTTCAAGCAACACACAAGACATCATAAAGTAAACCACTTCCTTAATCCAGTTTTTGGCCTTCATTAGTATGTCCTTGTTCTCCCATGCTGTCTCCTGGACCTGCAGAGAAATCCTGTTAATCATCTGTTGGAGCCTGTCTTGCGCTCTCTCACTGGTGAGGAAGTGTGAAGACTGGAACTCTCCTGCACTGTGAGTGGGCCCATCCCTTCAGAAGTCAGGAAGTCTGCCCACCCAAAAATTTCAACCTACAACTGCGGTAGGACACAGCCCTTTTCTGCCATTGCGTGGTCATCCAAATCCTGTGACTAGAATATATATTCACACCAGCTTTATGACTGAGACCTGAAAACTAATGTAGACATCCCACAATAGCTGGGTGAAAAAAACAGCAGAGCATCCGTACAGTGGAGCACTACTCAGCAACACCAAGGAATGGGCCATGGAAACACACGAAAGGATGGCTTCCTCTCCAAATCATCATGCTTGCAGAAAGGGGACAAAAGGTCACATTGCTTGAAATCAAATTCATTTAGTGTCTCAACATGAGGGAAAGATCTGCAGAGATGGAAAGCAGATCAGACATTGGCGAGGGACATGGAGGGCCAGGTGGAGAAAGACGGAAGGTAGAACACCTGAAGGGGCCTGAGAAAGAGGTCCATTTTTCTGAATTGGCTAAAGAGTTGATGGGAATCTGCAGCTGAAAGGTGTGTGAAATTGTGGGCTCAGTATGGGAAGCTCACCGAATGCCAGTTTTATTCATAAATATTTAATAAGTCAAGCACATGAGTGTTTTCTGACAAAAGCCTATGACTCAAAACAGGGGGCTGCAATGTGAGTTGATATCTGGTTAAGTGTCTTGGAAGCGTCTATCTGCAGACCGTCATAAATGTGACTGCATCAGGACATGTTCCCTGGGTTATTATGCCTGGGCCCCATAAAATTTGCATAATGTCCAGCTGTACACATTCCCATGTACACACGTGCCACCTCTTCTTCCATTGTGTCATCAAAGAGCAAGAAAGATGCATGAGCAGAGACAGACAACAGCCAACCACAGGATTTTATTGAGAACATTAAGCAAGAGGAAGACCACTGAGGTCAGCAGGGAGCACCCTATCCAGGTCGCAGCCAGAGGAAAAAGGCCAGAGCCCAGATGCTTCAGGTTAGCCATCAAGCAAGGTGGTAGTGTTCTTGTGCCTGTGGAGCGGGTGAAGCCAAGCATACAGGAAGCTGTCTTCTTTCCTTCTCAGTGGGGTTCTTCATTTGAAGGTCACTAATGCAGATTCCAATCTGGGGGTCACCAG
>PVKS010025467.1:0-29831 GCA_004027875.1 Aplodontia rufa
GGACTTTCCAAGGTGATGTTGTGGTATATGTTTGATAGAGGTTTGGGTTACACAAGTGAAAACATTTGTCAAAACTCAGTAAATGTGCACTAAAGATTTGTGCATTTTATTTCATGTATGTTTTACATCAAAAGCAATCTTAGCTATTGATTTCCAGACAATGATAAATATGCTGAAATATTTAGAAAGCTAAAAATGTATCGCTACCTGCAATTTACCTTCAAATGCATCAACATTAAAGTGGATTGAGAAAAGAATAGAACTATCATAAAGCAAGTTTTACAAAATATTAATGGTAGAATCTATGTGGTTTGTTTAAGGATGTTTAATGTATAAAATCCTCTAAACAGTTCTGTATTTGACATTTTTTTATAATCAAATGTTGGGAAAATACAAAAAATGATTCAGAAAAACGGGCAAAAAATTTAACAGGCACTTAATAAAGTTATTTCTAAATAGCCAATAAATAGATGAAAAGGTGCTTAACTTTGTCAGTCATCAGGGAAAGCAAATTAAAATAACATGGAGACACAATTATCACCCACAAAATGGTCAAAATGTTGACCAAAAATGGTTCAAGCGTTGATGAAAATGTTGAACAACTGGAACTCATATTGCTGAAAGGAGTGTAAATAGATGTAAACATTTTGGAAAATTTTTAAAATATCTACTAAATTTGAACACAGTATACAATCTCTGATCTAAGAATTCCATTTCTAGGTTTATACCCAACAGATATGTGTTAATCATTCACTGTTCACAATAAAGATACATTACAGTGTTCATGGCAGCAATATATATTTGGCATACATATATATGTATACACACACACACACACACCCTAGAGATCAAACCCAGGGGCACTTTTATGATTGAGCTACATCTCCAGCCCTTTTTGTTTTTAATTTTTTTTTTTTTAATTTTGAGACAGGGTATTGCTAAGTTGGTTTTGGGGCCCCCTAAATTGCTGAGTCTAGGGGCTGGAGTGGTGGATCACCAGTTACTGGCTTGCCTGGCATGTGTGAGGACCACATACATGGAGGAGTGTTGGAGCAATGAAAGCCACATGAAAAATTAAATAAAATTGATTCTCTCTCTCAAAAAAAAAAAAAAAAAAAAGCTGTTTGCTGAGTGTGGCTTTGAACTTGCCAACCTGCGCTCTCAGCCTCTCCAGGCCCTGGGATTACAGGTGTGATCCACCATGCCAGATAGCAATAGTTTTAATAGCTCCAAAATGTAGACTCCTATCAACATTTGGCTACATAAATAGATTGTATGTTCACACAGTGAAATCCAAGACAGCATTCACATGAACAGACTATACTAAAAAAATGTATGAACCTCATGAAAATAATGTAAGTTAAACCAGGAACAAATGAATATATGCTGAAATGATTCCACCCAC
The DNA here is from genome assembly GCA_004027875.1 of Aplodontia rufa. NCBI lineage: Eukaryota > Metazoa > Chordata > Mammalia > Rodentia > Aplodontiidae > Aplodontia > Aplodontia rufa. Next base: position 1,406 of record PVKS010025467.1, read on the forward strand.
ATAGTGTGCAAACACAAGATACTACCCAGTGCTCTTAGTAGTCAGGATAGTGGTCACTGTTGGATGGAGGGAAGATTAATCCTGGGATGCTAGTTGCGTTCTGTTTCGTATGATTAGAATTCCAGCAGACTGTGCATTCGTGGTGGTGTACTTACTTGAAGGTGTGTGCTTTAAAAAGAATCAGTCTCTGCCAAAAATCTATAAGCAAAATGGGGCCACAGAAGAATTTGACATTTGAAAGATTTGAGAAGGATTTGAGGGGCAGGATCAGATTTACATTAGGAAGATTAATAGGGGATGGGCAGGAAAGGAGTAACCAGGCTGTTTGTAGAAGTAATCCAGGCAAACAGTTATGAAGGCTTGAATTAAAGCAAGAAGATAGGGATGAAAAGGACAGAATACAGAGAGTATTTAGAGAGCAAACATGATGGGATTCGGATAGATCACTAAATCCTCCCTGTCTCTGTTCTCTTGCATGAAAATGGGAAACATAACAGTTCTACTTCGTTGGTGCTATTTTGATGATTTATTGAGTTAAGCAAGTTTAGTAGTGATCCTCGCCTCCCTTAATAATGCTCATCGCTTATCATACAGAGCAAAAGGTATTGATAGGAAGCCTGAAGAGAAACACTTTGATTTGACGAATCAGGTCTAGGCGACTGTCTTCCCCCAAGCACAGGTAAAATCACCTCCCTGATTAGGACTGGGCCAGCACAGAACGCAAGGTGGAAGTGGAAGCTTGGAAGGAGACAGGGCACGACAGAACCTGGGTGCGAACTGCGGCTAAGGCACCGGGAGTGAAGGACTCTACTTGGATTCTATTCACGAGGAACCAAAGGCACATCTTGGTTTCCTCCCCTCTCCACTAACGGGTGGACTTGCGGGAAGGGCGGGAGCTCAGGCCGAGGGGTGGAGCTGGAGGTGGCCAATGGAGCGCGAGCTTTCTCGTTCTTAACCAATTGCATGCACCGAGGGCCGCCTTCCCCCGGTGATTGGTAGGCGCATCGCGCAGAGTTCTCGCGATCATCAGAACTCTCGCGAGGGCGCAGATTCTGCTTGCTCAGGCTACTTTGTCTTGCTAGGCTAGATGTCCCCTAGCCGGCCGTGCTTCCCGCAAGTCTGCCCTGGCTCCCGACCTTGAGGCCTAGAAGGGAGCTGGGCGCGTCTAAGGACTGTGAAGAGCCGCCTCTCCTTAAACCCTGGGCCTGAGTCCTAGGTGAGGCGTGGCCTGTGCCTGGCAGCCACCTGCTCTCTCTGCGTGGGCCAGTGACGCTGCTGCCACTTGGCGGAAGGAAACTGTGGTGGAGCAGCCCGATTAGGCTGTGCCAAGCACTAACGCTCACTTCAGCGGAGAAAAGGCGCTGAAAGAGACGTTTGAATGAAACTTTACGGGTGAGCGTGCGATCCTATTGCTAGCACACATTTTACTGCTTCATTTGACAGATCAAGTCTAGGCGATCCTCTTCCCCCAAGCGGTATGTTACCATGGCAGTGGGGATTCACCAAGTAATTGGTGGGCTCCAACCTGTTTCTAGCTCTGGTTTTCTCTGCTAATTTAAAGATCGTTCAAGTGAGCCAAAGTCACATTTTGAAGTTCCTTTTCCAGTGCAAACAAAGTAGTACTAATGCAGATTCCTCCAGTAAAACAACGGTGTTAATATGTAGCGAAATATTATTTTTTTAAAGAGGACAGTGAGACACAGAATCAACTTTTATTGAGTTTTTCAAATGGCTTTCGTTACTCGGACACTTAGTTGTGTACGTGGGTGCTGGGGTTTGTACTTGCACATTCCGGGCAAGCTGAGCCACTGCTCCAGCCCCCTATAGCGATTATTGCACTAGGCAAACAACTGAAAATCATCTTTGCCATACACATAATACTCTAAGTCTTAAGAGTAAGATTGTGAATGTTCATTTTAAAAAAAATAAGTGCCGATGAGACTGGGAAGTAATTGGAAAGCTTGTGCATTTCTAGTGGAAAATAAAGAGGTGGAGCTGCGATGAAAAGTCTGATGGTTTCTCAAAAGATTAAATTGTAGAATTATGTAATCCAACAATTTCTGGGTATATAAGCAAAAGGACTGAAAGCTACACTAATGTACATAGTAACATTATTCACAAGTCAGGAGTTAAGAATCCAAACATCAATCAACAAATGAATGGATAAGCAAAATGTATATACATACAATGGAATACCATTTGACCTTGAAAAGGAGGAAAATTCTAACCCATGCTTCAATGTGGGTTAACCTTAAAAGCATACTCACTGAAATAAGCCAGACATAAGGACAGATACGATTCCATTTTTATGAGGTACTTAGTGTAGTCAAATTTATAGACAGGAAGCAAAATAGTGGTGACCAGAGTTGAGAGGGAGAAATAAGGAGTTATTCTTTAGCGGGCAAAAAAATTTGTTTGTAATGGTAAAACAGTTCTAGGAATGAATCATGGTGGTACTTGAACAAAATTGTGAATGTACTTAACACCAAAGAGTTGTATCCTTAAATACAGTTGAAGGATACATTTTATGTTCTGTATGTACAACACACACATACCAAAAATAAAAATGTGACAATCTAAAGTCACATTACTTGAAAACCTTGTTTTAACTAATTCCAGCATCTGCATTGTACAGACTTAATTTGTGAAGCCTTTTCAATCTTTGATATGAGAAGTAAAATGTCTTCAAAACTTGTAAGAAACTATCTTTCAATGTTTGTGTGCTATTTTCAACTCTAAACTAAGCAATATTTACATTATAAATTTGTGGAACAATACTTAGTTCCTAGAGACCCAGCCATACATATTGTATTATGCAGACTGGAGAAATCAAGGTCCATTTTCTTGTTATACTATTTTGAAATAGATAAATTTTGATATCTTTCCTTTGAAGATTCCTTATTAGTCAATACCAATAGAAAAAAAAAGACAAACCTAGTTTCAAGCTAGCTCATTCTAAATATATAGCCTAGGGAGAGTGTATGTTCTTACTACATATTTGTATCATCTCAGGTTCTTTTGGTAGCGGGGGTATGCTGCTTACTTAAATGAATGTACTTATTCATTTCGTCAGTGAGAAAATGCGTTTCTTTGGTAGGTGGGAAAATATAAAGCATTCAAACTGAAATGGCGTATTGAAATGTTTCATCAGCTCCTAAGATTATTTGTACTTTTTGGCTACAGATTATTTGTGCTCTTTTGCTGGAACTGTTACAAATTTTTCATGTGTGCCTTGTGAAAATTAAGAGGAGCAACTGTTGCCAGGATAGATTATAACATTTTAGCTGGCCACAATAGTACCTTCAAAGTTGCTGGATTACTATGTTAGTAGGTGTGAATATAACTTTTCAAACCATAAAACAAGTGCTCATTATTCAAAGTATTCATATTAAATAGTGTGAAGTTGCCAGCTTGGACAAGTTAAGGAGACCCTGCCTCAATAGAAAAGAAAAAGGACTGGAATATAACTTAGTGGAACCCCTGGGTTCCACTAAGTTCCCCAGTTCCACACCCACCCCTGCCCAAAAAAGGAAAAAAGGAAAAAGAAAAGGCAAGGATAATATCAGTGAAGCACAAAAAGGTCAGTCACCCACTAAAATCACGAAAACACTGAGGTTCACAAACTTGCTGGGTCAGAAATTTGGTTTGCTCCATAGCCAACCAAGAAAAACGGCTGAAAAGTTAAAAAAGACAAATAGACTTGTTCTGAAAGAAAACTTGCACATGAAGAAAGTTTCTGGGAAGATTATTTCTCATGCTGTTGTGGTTGATAATCTTGGAGAGGCCTAACCAAGTTACACAGGAATCTGACACTTGGGACACAGTCCAACTGTTGGTCTTGGAGTAACAAGCTGTCTTCAAATGTTTTTCCCTGGCTTTGTAGATTGTGATTTTAAAATGAAGCCTGCAGAACATGGGTCTAGATGCTTATTTATTGTAGTTCTGGGATGGAACCCAGGGCCATGCACAGGCTAGGAAACAATACCACTGAGCTACATCCTCAGCCACTTTTGAGACAAGGTCTTGCTAAATTGCCCAGGTTGGCCTTAAACTTGAGACTCACTCTGTCCCTGACAACACCCTTGCAAACCCCACATCAGCCTCCAGAGTTACCTGGCATTACAGGGGTGTGCCACCCTGCCCCAGTTGGGCTAGATATTTATTGGGAGAGGCCTAGCAAACTCCCTCAAGCATTGTTACTTCATTTTTTCAAGGTGAGCTCATGTGAATAACCCTAGGCTACCTGCAAAGGAATTAAATGTCCATATTTGTGCAGAAATATTCATATTCGTAAACTTTTTCAAGTTGGGGTAGAGCTCAGGTGTTGGAAACAGGAATTCAGTTCCTTATGCAAGAAAGTGTATGAAGTGAACAGTTTAAGTAAAAATACACTCTTCACACCTGTACCCACTCAAACCCTGAAAAAATCAGGACCTTAGTCAAGTTTCTAAAACTTTCTAATCTGGATAACCTTTTTCTTTGAGAGAGGGACAGTGAGAGATATAATCAGTTCTATTTAGTTTTTCCTCTAGCTTTTGGCTCTCCAACATGCTGTTCCTTCCCCATAAGAATAACTTGAGTTCAGCAAGTATGAACTTCTTTCAGAAATTTATATGCTTTGCTCCAATTTTCTTTGCAGTCTCTACTACACTGGTGTTTAAGGGTGGTCTTCCATCATTAGTATCCTTGAACCTCTATAAAGGACTTAAGCCAGCTGACCAGTTTAGTTTTATTATACTATTTAAGCTTCCTACACAATTAAGGGTTAACATTTTAATGATGTGTTACTTCTGGGATACTGACAAAAGCTATATGACCCAAAAGTCAAACATAACTAATGTTTTTCCTATTATTTTGTTACTAAAATTTTTAATATGGCATTTTATAGTATTTGAACAAATTTATGAAAAGTATGGCATTCTAATAAGCCAAAACTTAACTCTTCTGATGTACTTGCTTATTCTGCTTTTTAGCCACATTGCACTTCTCATTTTTAGTTTAAATTTTAAATTCACCATCACACCTGACCTTAAAAATTTTGGGTAGTAATTAGGTCCACCTTCCATGAGGCACTAAAACTAACAGTCTGGGAAGCACTCTGGTATGGTCATTTTAACCCCAGCAAGATTTGGTTTCATTCTATATTACTTATGTTACCTGTGGTTGGTATGAAAAATCACCAAACTTGGTGGCTTAAAACAAATTCACTCCTTTCTAAAGATCGGAAATTTGAAATGAAGTGCACCTACAGGCGGTACTTGTACTGTAGGTAGGTATGGCTTAGATGGAGAAGATAGGTCATTAGGGGCAATGCTCTGGAAGACAGCATCTTCTCTCCCTGCTTCCTGGCCACTGTGGTGTTCTCCCTCACCTTGGGCAGTCACAAAACTGGCTGATCACACTGAACCTCAGAAAACATGTGTCTAAAATAAACTTTTCCTCTTCAAAATTGCTCTTGTTGGGTAGGGTATTTTGATCCTGGTGATGAAAGCCAACACAGGGTATAATAACATTAGTGGTCCACTAGGATTATCCAGGATAATCTCCCCATCCCTAGACCCTTAATCTAATCCTATCTGCAAACCAGCTAAAGGAGGTTTCAGAGCACCTGGTATCTTTGGAACTGATGATTCAACCAACTGTACAATATAGGTTGATATTTTCTGAGAATCAAGGTGGCTTCACCAAGTAATCTTCATAATAGCATTGGCAATTAACTTTGCAATAATGGAAATGTACTCTAGCCACACGGTTACACACAACACTTGAAATGTTGTCAATGAGTTACATGGCTGTAACGAGGTTTGTTTACTTTGCAGTTATACATACCACATATGAGTACTCAATTTTAATCTTAACTACTAGGACTTGCCAGTTACAGAAATTGAGGCTAAGAAGTAACATACATGATCACATGTAGATATTTGAACCTAGGCTCTAACTGTTCCTCCTAGAGTAGGTGGCTTTAAGCCACTCTACTGAATGCCATATATAATTCAACAGTGAATTAATGATGCTGCTCCCTGTACTACTCCAGATAGGCTTAGTAGCCAAATAAAATATTTGAGAATGCAGAATGTGCCAGGCACTTCACTAGACCCTATAATTAATTATGATAGGAATCTAGATGAACTTTACTCTAGTAGTCAAGGGCCTATGAAGTGAGGGGCAGTGAGACATGTATATATCTAACTGTCCCATGTAAAGTTCCAAATGCTGTAAGGCAGCTATAGAAATTCAGATCAAGAGCACTTTTGTGGAGGGAGGAATGGTTGATGGTCAGGGAAAGGTGAAAAGATAAAGTCTTCCTCCCAATAAGAGCACTTCTTTACAGCTTAAGTTTTCAATCTTTTAAACACATCCTTCCTTAAGAGTTTTTGTACTTGCTTTCCCTCTGGGGTAGTCTTCCCCCAAATATGTGTCTCCTCATGGTACTTCCCTCATCTCCCCTCCTCCGGTAGGTCTACAGAGCCCTTACCTGGCCAGCCCTTTCTGAAATTAAAAATGCCCTCCACTTAGTGCATACACATGTACTTACCTCCCTTCTGGCAATCATGACCAGCAAACTCATTTGCTGAATGAGCTCCTGATGAAAATGGGACTTAAAGACAAGAGACAGAAAAACTAGAATGTTAAGCATTAAGAATGACTCCAAAGTATCAAATACTTTTATTTAAAGATTCTAGAAAAAATTGTTCACTTAACCAGAGCCAGGTCACCAGTCTTTTTTTTTTTTTTATGTTTTATTTTGAGATAGAGTCTCCTTACCTTGCTCAGGGCCTTGTTAAGTTGATGAGGCTGAACTCACTATCCTCCTGTCTCAGGCTGGGATTACAGGCATGTGCCATCACACTGGCCAAAAGCTTATATTTTAAAAAGCTCTTCTGTGGCCCTTTTCACCACAAAGTGGCATAATCTCTTTAAATGTTTCTTACTGCTATACAGGAATACCAAATCTCAAGAGATCACATTAGTCAGTCAGTTACAGATATGAAGTTCCTTGTTCATATACTCTTGACCAGTTCCCACCTAACCCATTTCTTCATATGTGAAATGGGAGAACAGTATCTACCTCAGTTGTGAAAATTAAAGGGGCACACAAAGCACTTGCCACACTGTCCTGTCATCACTGGCACTCTTACTACTCTAACGCCTGTGGCTGGATGTGGCTACATGCTTATTACATGTAAGAATGTTTCACTTCATTAGGGCACTTTTCTGTCATAACCCTACCTAGAATGATAATTAATTAGTTGAAATACCAGCATCAGAGCATCCCAGCTTCCATGGCTTGTACCTCAGCTTTTGACCTATAAAAAGAATGGAAACTTTTTCAGTTACCTTTTAAACGAATAGACAACATTCAGGCTTTTTTTTTTTTTCTTTCAGTTTTTCTAAATTTCTAGAACAAGCATTATGTACACGTGTTTTCTCTTCTGGACTTTTTTTTCACCTTCAAAGAACACCAAAGTCTCCAAATCTCCTTATCTATTTGATAACACTACCTGGTTATTCCCACGAGTCTAAAAAGCATGCAAGAAGGTATTAAAATAGAATAAGTTTAAATGTTGTCGCTTGTTCTAAGACTTCTATCTACAACTTCTATCTTATTCTACTACACCTATCATAAAGATGTTTAAAACTGTACTGAATTTTTTTTTTTCTAGTTCAGCTGTAACTCCAGACAGGATCCAAAGAGGAGTTTTGCAATCTCTTCTCTGGGTTTTTTGGAGGTTTCCTTTACCCTTCTGTGTTAGCCTCTTAAAGCACTGCGTCAACCTTAAAAGGGCACAGGAAAGGGCGATTTGAGAGGGCTTCCCCCGCCCCCAAACACTTCTCTGGCTCTCGGTGGCTTCTTTAACAAGTCTGAAAATCCATTCGAGGCAGTTGTGAGAATGAAAATTTCCTTTCTGCTAAGGGAAGGCCAGGTTCCAGCCTCTGCACCAAATACCAACACGCCTGAGTACCCAGGTCGCCATTGGCCACGTGGTCGTGGTCAGGGTTTTTACATTTCACCCAAGGACATACCTGCGCTTTAGAATTTAGGCCACTGCATTTATGGGACGTCAGACACAATCTCCCCGAGCCCAAGGTCAGCTGAGGTCGGGGTCCTGCAGCGGCGGTCAAGACCCGGCCGGCAACCCGCTACAAAGTAGCCGCGGATCCGCCTGCGGAAGCAAAGCGCAAGCTTGTTACCGCGTGGGGCTCTCCCGGGGGAACCCAGCGGCTGCACGCAGCACCTGTGTCTCGCGCGGCCCCGGGACGGACACGGTCGCCGGCCCCGCGGGCCGCCGAGAGCTACTCTACCCCTCCATTCTGGCCGCCGGGAGCAGCGGAGCTCCGGGCGGGCAAAGCTTGAGGGGACGCGGGGCAAGCACAGCCCCTAGTTCAACCCGCGGGCCGACAGGGCACCCTCCCGCACGGAGGACGGGGACACTCACCGACCGTCTCCGCGGGACCAAAAGGCCGGTGCTGGGCGCCAGGCGCTAATGCCGGGAGCGCGGTGAGGGGCGGGCAGCGGGGCGGCGGAGCAGGCAGCCAATCCCCTGGAAGGCTCTGGGCGGGGGCGGCGGGGTGGGCAGCCAATCCCCAGGAACTCCCGTCGGCCCGGCCATTGGCTGCGGGGGCGTTCAGCTCGCCCGGGATTTTTTTGTTTATTTGTTGTTTATTTGTTTTTCTGTTTTCTTCCCTTCAGGCTCTTGCTGAGCACGGCACCCTTTTTGACTCTCAGGGATCCCAGGTGAGAATATCGTGTTTATCAAGCTCCCCACCAGTCCTTGGCACTGGGGGATCTGGTTCTCTCAGACCCACGTGTCTTCCCCCGCTTCTCTGCTGGGAAGGTGGTCCTTCTTACTCCAGGGCTGGGACACAGCCTTGTGGCTCCCTTTCCTAAAACTGTCCTGGCCCAGAGTGTTTTCAGGACCTTAACCAAGTTTTGTTCAGCAAGCTCACTCATGGCCTCTGCTAAACCTGGAAAGACCAGCCTCTTTACCTCCTGCTCCCTGTGTGTTCCTTTAAAATGCTCACCAAGTACACCCTAATCAGTGGGGGTGAGATGTTACAGTGTTTTCAAGGTGACACATCAAATGCGCAAGTGGAATAAAATTGATTTATATCCTAAAATGAGTACTGCTACTGTTCTGTTTACCATCTATTAGCAAATTTAATTTTCAGAATATCTTTCATGGTCCCCAAATTGTAGGTGCAGGAATGGATATATTGGGCAACTTACCCAAATTCAGAGAGCAGATAGCAATTGGTATTTCTGGGATTCGACTCCTACCCGTCTGAACACAGAGCTCTTCAAACACTGTGTTATATTCTCCCCACTCCGTATGGGGGTTAGAGCAAGAAGGGAAACCAAAAAATAGTCTTTCTTTGATCAAAATAGGCAGCTCTGATGGGGCTGACTGTCTATAGGTAGAAAGAACAGCTTGCTCAGAGCTCTAAGGTAGAACAAGAAAGTGCTTAACCTGTTTAAGAATCCCAAGGTATTGAATTTAAGGATATAAGAGAAGTGTAATGTGAGATAAGGTTGGTTTAGGACCAGACCATGCAGAAGGCCAGGGAGTTTGGTAATTGTGCCAAGAATGATGGAGCAAAATCCATTTATAGTGGCTTTTGAGTTAAGTTCAAAATAATCTGTCTTTGGTATTAAAAATGCTTATAATACAGTTTAAAGGGATTTGAGTTAATTATTATTGGGCCTGATTATTTAAGATAATTTAATCTGTCCAAATTTAACCTGTCAGAATTGAAACAGACATAGAGGAATAGGGTTCCAAGTAGGAAAGCGCAGACCTGTTGATGGTCCTGATGGGAATGCATTGTCCTCATATTCCCCCAAACTCCTAGCTCAGTAAATGGGTACCTTTCCCCTTGACTACTCTTAATTCCTTTCCCTGGCTCTACCAACCTGCCAAACTCCCCAAACTCTTTATACCTCTTTCTCTCTGCCTCTTCTTTCACTTCTCTCTGGCTTTTAGCTACTCTGAATATATACACTATGTCTTCAAAACCGAATACACCTTTCCTCCATCAAATGTCTGCAGTCCCCAGGTACCACACATGCTCTTCCTCTTCCAACCTTTAGAAAATACTGCCTACATGTTTCCATCACCTCAGCCCTGTTCACTCCTCAGCCTAGCAGAGTCTGACTTTCTTCCTCACCATTTCCCTGAAAACTGCTCTCCAGGTTCACCTCCTAGTGCCCAAACCCAGTGATCCTTTATTACCCAGCTTTTCTGGTATAGGATCCAATTGCCCACTCCCTCCTTGGCTTCTCTTGCCTCTGAGTTGCCTCTGCTTCCCCTGGTGTTCCTCTAATGTCTCCTGCCATCCTTTCTCTTTTGTGGCTGCATTCTTTCTCAACTCCCTTCTCTTTTCACTCTGGCTGACCAACTTCCCAGGTATGACAGTAATAAAAGTCAAGTACTGAATGCCAGCTATCTTATACACGTTATCTCTAATTCTTAAAACAGTTATGCAAGGGAGATAAGAATGTTAGCAACACGAATGAGCACTTATAAGCCATTCGTAGTACTTAGCTCTTTACATAAAAAATTCCATTATCTTCATTTTAAAAGATTATAAATTGAGGCCAAGAAGCCTGAGTGACTTTCCCAAGCTACACAACTCATGGCAGATAGGGAATTCCAATCCTGGGCCTTGGCTTGCCTGCTTCCCACTACCCCAGACCACTCTCTCTAGCTGCTAGTCCCATATACTCAGAAGCCCTCTGGACTTTGTCATCTGGATATCTCAGAGACCCCACAAAGTCAGTTTATCTCAAATGGAGTTCAGTGTCTTCATCCAATGCTACGTGTCCCTTTTGTGTCCTCTGTTGTGATGAATAATAACCTTGTTCCTTGAGGCAGAAGGATTAGTTGCATCTAGCAGTTTGAAGCCAGCCTGGGGAACAGAATGAGACCCTGTCTCAACAACAGCAAAAATTCTCAGCCCAGGTTTCTAGGACTCAATCCACATGCTTCGCTTTCTTGGACTTTTCCTCATCTCTTGTCCTCCCTCTTCCTTGGCTTCTTGTAGTCAGTCGATTGTTTCTATTGCCCACCCATGGATCTTCCTCTTTCTCCATCCCCTGCCTGTTTATTAGTTCTGGCTCCATGATCTTTGTTCTGGCCACCGAAGCAGCCTCCACTCACTCTTCCTGTTGCCAGTCTCAGCCTCTCCTAGTAACTCTTCCACATTGTCATCATCCCCGTTAGAAATTCTAGGTGGTTAAAAAAAGAAAGAAAGAAAAAAAGAAAAGAAATTCTAGACGGTGGGGCTGGAGCAGTGCCTCAGCGGTTACGCGAACTCAAACCCCAGCACCATGTACACAGCGAAGTCTCTGAGCAACAAAAGGCACATGAAAAACTAAATAAAAATTGTTTCTCTAAAAACAAACAAACAAACAAACAAACAAAAAAAAGAAATTCTAGATGGCTCTTCACTGTCATCAGGAACAAAACCAACTCCCCTATCTTTCTGTCATCTATCCTCCCCACATACCATGCTGAGCTGATCACAGCCTCCTGACTGCTGTCCTGCACTGTCCAGCACTGCTCTTTGCAGTGATGGAAATGTTCTGTCTGTGCTGTCCTTGTGGTAGCCGCATGTGGCTATGGAGTACCTGATATGGGACTAGCACAAGAACTGAATTTTTTTCTTAAGAGAGAGGGACAGTGAGAGAGATAGAGAATAAATTTTATTTAGTTTTTTGTGTGGCTTTCGTTGCTCCAATATTTTGTTGTGTATGTGGTGCTGGGGTTTGAACCTGAGTCCTCGCACATGCCAGGCAAGTGTTATAACCGCTGAGCCACTGCTCCAGCCCAAGAACTGAATTTTTTATTTCATTTACATTTAATGAAAATTAAATAGTCACATGCGACTGGTTGACACTATATTGAACAGCAGTTTATGGCTTGCTTCTCAAAGTGTAGTCCATAAGCATAGGTATCAGTCAGGTGCTTGTTAGATATGTAGAATCTCAGGTCTCATCTCAGATCTGCTGATTCAGAATTTGCATCTCAAAAAATCTCCAGGTGATCTGCACATTCAGTAAAGTTTCAAGAAGCTCTGCTTTGAAGTTCCCTCTTGCTTCCTAGCCATCGCAAGTGCTTTTCTCTCTGGACTGCCTTTCATCTCTTCTTTCCTCCTTAATTCCTGCTTGTTGCCCAAGACCCAGCATCTAATCACAAAACATTCTTTCTGTAATTATCTAGAGGGCAAAGGATAAAGGGTGAGATGGAGATAGAAAACGTCCATTATAAAACCACATATATCTTGTTATATGTATGTATATATATATGTGTATATATATATTCTATGTGTGAAAAGATGGTTACTAAAATGTCAGTATTGTTCATTTAAGGTAGTACAATTTCTTTTTTTTTTTTTAAAGACAGAGTGACAGTGAGAAAGAGAGAGAAAGAATCAACTTTATTTAGTTTTTCACATGGCTTTCGTTGCTCTGACACTTTGTTGTGTACGTGGTGCTGGGGTTGGAACCCACAACCTTGTGCATGCCAGGCAAGCACCAAAACCGCTGAGCCACAGCTCCAGCCCCTCTTACTTTTCTTTATATTTTGGAGATATTCTAATTTTTTTACTCTTCTCTTCTCCTTTCTTTTCCTTCCTTCCTTCCTTCCTCCCTCCCTCCCTCCTTTCCTTTTCTTTCTTTCTTTTTTTCTTTCTTTCTTTCTTCCAGGGATTGAACCCAGGGGCACTTAACCATTGAGCCACACCCCCAGCCCTTTTTTTATGTTTATTTTGAGACAGGGTTTTGCAAAGTTGCTTAAGGCCTTACTAAGTTGTTGAGGCTGGCTTTGAACTCAAGATCCTCCCGACTCAGCCTCCTGAGTTGCTGGGATTATAGGTGTGTACCTCCACATCTGGCACATACATAATTTATATATTCCTTTGCATTACAGAAAACAAAATCAAGGTTATTTTAGCCTTTTGTAAGTACAGATGGTCCCCAACTTACAATGGCTAGACTTGATTTTCAATTTATGGTGGTAAAGTCACATGTATTCAGTAGAAACCATACTTGGAGGACCCATACATCCATTCTATTCCTTTTCATTACAGTATTCAGTGTATTACAGGAGGTAGATTAAATACTTTTTCAATTTGCAATATTTTCAGCTTAAGATGTACTGACTGGAGACATAAACCCATCACAAGTTCAGGAGCATTTGTAATTGCAAGAATATGATACAAAAATAAACTATAGTGTTTTACAGGAAAATAGAGCTCAGTCTTCCCACAGTTAGAGATATCCTCTTGTACATCACACTCCCATGACACCACAAGCCAGTGGAAGCTATGGTGTGGCAACCAGTGACCGAAGAGTAGAAGGACACAGAATGATTTCTCTTGTGATGCTTTCACTGTGCTATCCTGTGTCCACTCGCCCACCCCACACACAGGAGCCTAACAGAATGACAATAATCTCCTCTTCATCCCCTGCCTGAGCTCCTAGCTATGGCTGGAGACTGAAAGGAGGCATTAAATGTCCTGAGAAGGTCACTTGGAACCATTAGAAACCCCTGCAAAGTTACCTGAATATGTAGGTGACTTGGGTGCATCTTGTTGGCTCTGAGTATCAAGAATTTGTTCCATCAGTTACCTACCAAGAACTGCTGTTTTTGTATATTGGTTATTATATTTCTTTTTCTCAGTTTTGGCAATTTTTTCTTCCTGAAAAAAATGTGACGTCCACCTAGAGAGGTAACTTTAACTAATGGCAAAAAGTGTTGTCAAACTGTGTGACACACTTATCAGGTTCTGTTGTGGAAACCAGTGGGCTCTGGGCATAGAGTATGGTCACAAAAAGCCACCAGTAAGAACAGAAAGGGCAACATAGCCAGGGACCAAAATGTGATTTGTATTCTGCACAGCAACTAATTACAAAAATGATAGGATATTGTGACATTTGATTGAGTAACAAGGTAAACGAAGCATTTTTTGTTACTTGTGCAAGTATTAATTCAATTCTAAAGACAGACCAGAAGAAATGTCCACTATTTTAGAACAAAGGTGGCTCATCTAAGTGAGTGACAAGCTCAGTGTTTCAAGTGGGCCTTTTGTTTAGGCATAGCCATGTTTTAAATCTGTGTCCATCTATCAGTCACCAGTATCCAGCTCACCATGCATCAGTGGCTCCAGAGATATAAAGTGATTTGGATGGCAGGATGCACCCAGACTTGATGAGGCCAGTTTAGGTGGTCCTCCTTATGAAAAATAGTGCAAAACGTCCTACTTTTATGTCTTTTACCAACATATTCAACCACAAGGGCCCATTGGGTGATCCCTTTCCAATCCCTCATTAGACCCCATGCGAATAAAGAAAGGCAAAACTCAAACTTCACATCTTCCGTTCAGATGCTTTAGAGGGTGAAAGCATTGACGTAGTTAGACTCCATCTGTTGGGGTAGGCCCAAAATGGCTACAGTTAGGCTCCCTCCCTGAGGATTCAGTGGGCTATGTTATGTTTGCAGTGTGCAGCCAAGGCTGGGAACTGGCTGTTATGGCTATAGTCAGAAACATTCTGATTCAGTGTATATATTCAAGGTCGTAAGCATTAATTTATGAGCATGTGCCCCATCTTATGTAACCTGTTGGCAGTGTGCCTTCTTTGGACTATATTTGAAAAGGGTCTATGAAAATGGTGCTGGGGGGCAAAATGGAACTAACTGGGGTCTAACACTGGAACTAAGGGCTGGATAAGGGCTATTGCCATCCCAAGTAAAGTATGGTTCCTATCCCAAGTGCATCTTGCATCTTCTTCCACCTGCTGGGATCCCAAATCTGGGCCTGAGCCTCACCCTCCACATGATACCATTTCAAAAACAAAAAAACAAAAAGGAACGTGAGGGAGTTGGAGTGCGTAGAGATTAAGATGGAGTTCAGGGTCAGTACACACATTATAACCCATGTAGTACACTTGCTGGGAGAAGGCCAAAAATTTTGCTCTGATCTGACCTGCCTAGCAGTCATTGCAAAAATCAGAAAATCAAAACAAATCAGATACTCAGGAGATAAATATTCTTGAAAGGAATCTCTTCCATGAATCTCATAAAGAGGGTGCTATAATAACCAGTCCCTTCAATATTAATAATTTAAAAATATTTTTAATCTGTCAAACATCCATATATCCAAGATTTTTGATGTTCATCAAGGTGATGCCTAGTAACATGTTTAAACTCAAATTAATCACAGTTTCTTGCCAAGTCCTCTGTCAGGTTAGGTAACATTTGGAAAGAAAACTAGATTCTGATTATGCAGCAGGTAGGCCACACTCCACTGTAATTCTGAAACCAGTGACTATGTACAAATGAGACGTTCCCATAAGAAAGATATTAGTATGGGGCTGAGGATGTGGCTCAGTGGTAATGCCTGCATGCATGAGGCCCCAAGGCTCAATCCCAAATACTGAAAAAAATTAAAATCTAATTCAGACTAACTCTCTGGCCAGAGATTCAGCATCAAATTACAGATGTGTGTGGACATGCATGCAACATATTTTTAAAGCAAATCAATCAAATAAGAGTAAGATTAGGTTCTAGAAACAATGTATCACCATAAGAAGCCCTTCTCGATAGAATGTTAAGTCTAACACATTGAAATACAAGCTTATCTTGATGATGATAAATTAACTGACAATTTAGTTAATAATAATTTTGTCTTCATAGAATTTCAGCATTTGAGAAGAGAGTTTGAATGATCTTTTTCCTTTTAAAAAGTGACCAGGAAACTTGGAGCCCAAAGCTTCTTATTCTGTCCATTAATTTTCCCCAGTTAAGGGAGGAATTCAAAATTCTGTTCTTGAGCTTTTTCCTGTAGAAAACTCAAAAAGTAAAGACCTGCTTCAATATTTGCCTTTCAACCTCATTCACTGCTGACATTCAGTGATACAACTGAAAATATGAAAACAAATTAAGGTGGCCAAGAAACCCCAAGTTCCTTTATTCTTAACTTTTTATTATGAAAAATTCCAAACATGTACAAAAATGAAGTTCAATAAAGTACCGAGATGCTGGGATTACAGGCATGTACCATCATACTGCCTGAAAATTTTGAGTTCTTGAAAGCTTGATTGGCAAACTTTATTCTGTAGAATAAATCATATGGCATCCTTGCTAAAGTTACAGAGTTCCAGGCCACATCACCAGTCTTATTTCACAGGCACAAAGCTGGCTCAGGGATCTGCATGTTTAATACACCAGTGGATTCTGGTGTGGATTCTGAGAAACATACCAGAACACAATGTTAGAAACATTGCTAAATATCCTTAAATCCTTTTTTTTTTTTTTAAAGAATCAACTTTATTTAGTTTATCACATGGCTTTTGTTGCTTGGACACTTCTTTGTGTATGTGGTGCTGGGGTTTGAACCCGAGTCCTCGCGCATGCCAAGCAAGCGCTGTAACCGCTGAGCCACCACTCCAGACCCAATATTCTTAAATCTTGATTTTAATAACACTTGGCATTTCACAGGAAGTGCCATAAAAATAACTGATAGGTCACTAAGAGTTTTAAAAATAGGGTTGGAAATACTAGAAATACTAAAAAAGTCCTAAGTTAGTTCCTTGGCTAATATCTTATGGGACAAGTAGACATTTGGAGAAATTATGGCCAAGAGAATTGTGCGTGGGTGGTAATTAGCCACCCTGCAGTGAGTAGCCATTATGTAGCTTTAAAGGAAATGGACCCTAAGAATTAAATTACTGCACGCAACTGTAAGATTTTGACCTCAAAATTTACAACTGTGCTCAGATTAATTAGAAAACTTTTTGTTTGGGAAATCTGAATTCTGAACCTGAAGCCATTTTCTTTCTTTCTTTTTTTTTTTTTAAAGAGAGAGACAGTGAGAAGCAGAGATAATCAATTTTATTTAGTTTTTCATGTAGCTTTTGTTGCTCCGAGACTTACATGGTGTATATGGTGCTGGGATTTGAACTCATGTCCTTGCGCATGCTGGGCAAGTGCTGTAACTGCTGAGCCACCACTCCAGCCCCCTGAAGCCATTTTCTTTAAGGTAACTTAGAACAAGGTAAGTTGTGATTATTCAAAGACAGCTATCCTTTCTCTCTAAAAATACACCATTACAAAGTACAATTATTCATGCTTCAACATATTTTCGTTATTTAAATAATGCATTTTACAACACTAAAAATTCCCGAGAATGAAGAAATGTTTTCCCCTAATTTCATGAAAAGTATCTGTGTTCACTTACTAGAGGAGCAGTGCTAAAAGGTCTTTTAAAATCTCCCAAAGCTGCAAATGGAGTTCCATTTACTCTATGGGTCTCATTAAGCTATTATGGAAGAAGGTAATGCAGCATGGGGAAAACTATTGGTACTTTTTTTGGACTTCAAGAGAAAAAATAGGATTGCAGAAAAAGAAAAGTGAATTTTGACTTTCTGGAAGCATATTTATATGGGAATCACTAAAAGGGAGTGTTTAATTCCTGAGTAGTAATAACTTCCAGTTGCTCAGTCTGCTGGACCTCATTAGCATGAAGTGAAGGGGTGGTGTGTGCCCAAGCAAGGTATATTTTACAAAGTCTTTTATGATGGAAAATGTCAAGCATACACAAATATAAGAAGAACATATAAGACGCTGGGTGCTGTGGCGCACACCTGTGATCCCAACAGCTTGGGAGGCTGAGGCATGAGGATAGCAAGTTCAAAGCCAGCCTCAACAAGACTGTCTCAAAATATTTTTTTCAAAGGGCTAGGGATGTGTCTCAGTGGCAAAGCACCCCTGGGTTCAATCCCTAGTGTGTATGTGTATGTGTGTGTGTGTGTGTGTGTAACAAGCTTCAGCAACTATAAATATTTTGACATCTCATTTCATCTCCCCACCTAGCTTTCTTTTTACTCAGGTGTTTGCAAAAATACATGACTTCCCTGATTTTCTCAGTTGTCTTTTATAGTCAGTCAATTTCTTCTATCAGGATCCAAACAAGACCCATATGGTTGGTTATGTTCTTAGGTCTCTTCTATTTTATAGCACTTCTCTTCTCTTATCCAACTACTGATTTGTTTTAGAAAATGGATTAATTGTCCTGCAAAATGACTCACATCCTGGATTTGCCTTAGTGTTTCCTCTTAGTGTATTTATTTATTTATTGCCTTTATTTTTTATTTCCTGGCTGGATGAGATTCAGGTTGAAATTTTGGGCAAGAAAACTTTGTACTTCCTGATACATCCCAACATGAGACTCTCTTTTATTTTTTTAATAGTACTGAGGACTGAACCTAGGAATGTTCTACCTCTGAGCTAGATTCCCAGCTGTTTCTATATTTTTTAAAAAGAGAGAGTGACAGTGAGAAAGGGAGAGAGAGAGAGAAAGAGAGAATCAATTTTTTATTTAGTTTTTCATGTGGCTCTTGTTGCTCTGAGATTTCGTTGTGTATGTGGTGCTGGGGTTTGAACTTGTGTACTTGCACATGCCAGGCAAGCACTGTAACCACTGAGCCACGGCTTCATTGCCTATTTCTATGTTATTTTTGAGACAGGGTCTATCTAAGTTACCCAGGTTGGCCCCAAACTTGCAATCTTCCTACCTCTCATCCTCCCAAGTATATAGGATCCTTGGTGGCAAGTACCACCTGACCAAGCTTCATGAGGTTCCTGATGACACATTTGCCTCATTTTTCTAGGCTTCAGTGATGGATTCCAGTAGTGTCAATCTAATCCATCCAGTATAAAGTTAGCCTCATACCTTTTGACTCAATGGCTTTAGTGTCCATTTGTGTTCATTTTTTATACACTTTATTTCATTACTAGTTATAAAACAGTGTTTTTTATTTTTTATTTTTGAAGTGCTGGGGATCAAACCTGGATCTTGTGCATGCTAGGCAAGTTCTCTACCACTGACTACATCTCCAGCCAGAACTTAAAAAGACAATTTCTGCATTTATCAGTTGGACTTCAATAGGAAAGAATTTTCCCTCATATATTATTTACCCTGGAAAGCAGTTCATACAGGAAGGGCCCCAGAAATTCTTTTTCTTTCTATTTTAATTATCAAATTTCATATGAAAACATCCTGCAATAATGATAGGAGAGGTTTTGTATTATGAATTCAGAATTTTAGCATAATTGGCATTTCATCAAAAACCTTGTTTTTACAATTGATGCTGGAGTTGGAACCATGAAATGTTGGCATCAGACTTATGAGATGCTACTTCTGAAAATATGGCCACAGACCATCTATATCACAATCCCTTGGGAACATTGGTTACTATGCAGATTCCTGGTCCCTGCCTACTGGCTCAGAGCCTTTGGGAGCAGAGCCCTGGAATCTGAATTTCTAAACTCTCCTATAGGGATTTCTAAAACAGCTGTGGAATGGAGAGATTATGAGACAACCTCATCTGAAATCAGTAATAAAGAACTGACAGGATGTACACTGAGAAGTTATTCCAAAATGAGCTCAGAGATGAACAACTGGGGCTGGAGCCACCGGAGGCTCAGTGGTTATGGCACTTGCCCGGCAAGTACGAGGACCCAGGTTCGAACCCCAGCTCCACGCGCACAGCAAATTGTTGGAGCAACGAGAACCACACGAAAAACTAAATTAAAAAAACTGATTCTTTCTCTCTCTCTCACTGTCCCTCTCTCTCTTAAAAAAAAAAAAAAAAAGGTGAACCACTAATGATTGAGAGAAGGCAGAGTAGAGAGGGTTAGCTCCTTCCAGATGACCCATCAGACAGGAGTACTACTACATAGCACTGGACTCCTCGCAGTGCTGCATCTTGACTGAGACAACTGGGTTCTGACTACCCACTCATCCTGGAACTCTCACGCTTTGACCTGTAAATCCTGAACAATGAGGTTCTATATGGTGATGAACTAATTTCCCTTGTGGGCTGCCAGGGATGGTGCTGCTTGCACCCACAGCTTCAGATCCTGCACAGCCGCTGTCTGCCTGGCCCCTGACACCCCCACCAGACGATCTGTGTTGTCTCATTAGGTAGCACAGTTCCATCAGGACATGGAGTGTCATTAGGATTTGAAATATCAATTATCGATGTTGTCATCCACTCTCTTTTTGCATTGCTCATCTTCCCGAGGGAACACACTTTCCATATTTTATTCAAGTCCCTTAATGCTTGACATTTAAACCAAACATTTGTTTAGTTGGTTTTCTATGAAGTGATGATCCTTTTTTATAATTCCATTTGTCTTTAGTTATTGAATTTTAAATAACATTGTTGAATGTACTGATTCACAGGGGGAAAATATAGATGTATTAAAAAAAAGGTTTCAGACTTGCAGATCTCTTTGTCAATTTGAATTTCTTGCAGATTAGAGAAAATTAAACTATATCTTTCAGCATTTTTTTCTGCCCATGTACTTGGGAAGGCTTTTTTGTTTGTTTTTAAGAGAGAGGGACAGTAAGAGAAGGAAAGAGAAAATCCAATTTTATTTCATTTTTTCATGTGGCTTTCTTTGCTTGGACACTTCGTGGTATATGTGGTGCTGGGGTTTGAACCCTCTTTCTCGTGAATGCCAGGCAAGCACTGTAATCACTGAGCCACCACTCCAGCCCCTGCCCATGTACTTGGGAAGGGGAAATGGGAATCAGGTACATGAACAGATCTCTCTGGATGAATGAAGGCAGCCCTGTCGTATACCAGTGAAGCCTTGTGTGATGCCACCATCCAGCGCACAGAAAGGGCATGGTAAAGGACAGGACTGGGCAATCCAGCAGGGCTCTGCAGGGGACACAATTCTATGCTGCTTCTTGTGAGATTTTTTAAATCGTTGCCAGTGTCTTGGCTTTGCTGTCTCCAGGCAGACACCTGACAGGGTGGCTAGGAAGGTAGTGTAAAGGAATGAAGAGGCCTGGACAGAAGACCGGTGAGCTAGGGAGACACGTCCCCACTGAAGGAGGCCACTTTCCACTCAGCTACTCCTGGCCACTACCAGGAATGTCAACTCTGAATGACTAAAGCTTTTGATGGCTCAAGAGAAACTGATAAATATGAATTTTTATGGGGACTTTCTATATTTCAAATGTTGGCATTATTTCAGACATTTTAAACATGGCAACAGTTAAACTAGACATGTCTGTGGGCCGCTAATTTGAAACTTTTGTTTTATTTTTCAGAGAGAGAGAGAGGAGAGGAGAGTCAATTTTACTTATTTTTTCATCTTGCTTCTGTTCTCCCAACACCCAGTTTTGTATGAGTGCTGGGGTCCAATCCCAGGTCCTCATGCATGCCAGGCAAGCACTCCAACCCCTAAGCCACCAATCCAGCCCCTATGTTGGAACTTTTGATGGAGGGGATACAGCACCTTAAATTAATACCACAATGAAATAGAAGAGGACTTGTACTTCCTAAATTGAAATGAGAGATGAAAGTCAGAGTCATGGCTGGCTTGCAGAAGCTGTTAGTGAAGACTCAAACCATAAACATTATAGGGACAAATAAGCCAGCTTTGGCAGTTGTGAGCTATTTGTCACCTAGCTGCTCTGGGCAGATATATGTGGATTGGTGTAGAGCCATAGCTCCAATTCCACGCTGTATTGATTGTGGGCCGGTGGTGACATCTTCCTGTAAGAAAATGATCACATTACTGAGTTAGCCCCCCTCTTGAGTCCTCAGAGGGAATGAGACCTGAGTATTCACATGGGTTGCTCTATAAAACTCTAAGCCTTGACTTGCTGGCAAAGAAATAAGTGGGAATTTAGTCTGACTACTCTTGTCTTTCTGAAGAGCAGTAGTCAGATAGCATGTCACGGTAGGACTGGGTTTCAGTGTCGAGTTGCCTCCTGATTAGTCAGGGAGAGAGAATGTGGCTGTATGACTACAACATACAGACAGACTGGTCTTTTGTATGGTTAGCTAAGTGCATCTACAAAATTGATCTGAACTTTGGGAAGTTAAACTGAATTTAAAGAGAAAT
This sequence comes from Aplodontia rufa, assembly GCA_004027875.1. NCBI lineage: Eukaryota > Metazoa > Chordata > Mammalia > Rodentia > Aplodontiidae > Aplodontia > Aplodontia rufa. Next base: position 23,335 of record PVKS010025467.1, read on the forward strand.
TTTAGATTTTAGAAAAGTCTGTAGAATAAAATTCTGGGAGGCTAGAAAAGTTTATGTGTAAGTTTAGACCAGACTTCTAGTTCTGGTTCTATCTGTAACTGTTAAAGCTTTTAATTATTTAATCTCTTTTGGCTTTACATTGGTTGAATTAGATGAATCTGAGTGAAATATTCAATTATTACAGTTTACACTTAATATGTAAAAAACTGGTTATTTCTGTTATTGCATATAGTTTCTAACTATTTGCCCATTATTAGTTTTCTTTTTTTACAGTGCTGGGGATTGAACCCAGAGCCTTGTGCTTGCTAGGCCAGCCAGCACTCTACCATTGAGTCACACCTCCAGCCCAGAACTGTAGCTTTTTTGAGTAACATGGCTAAATTTCATAACCATAATATTGAGCAAAAGAAGACACACACAAGAGCACACACCAAATGGTTTAAACTAAACCCCAGACAAAATTGGAGTATGAGTTAGGCATGGTGGTGCATGCCTGTAATCCCAGAGACTCCGGAGGCTAAGGCAGGAGGATCACAAGTTGGAGGCTACCCTCAGGAACTTAGCTAGACTCTGGCTCAAAATCAAAACTAAAAAGGGTTGGGGATGTGACTCAATGGTAAATTGCCTCTGGGTTACATCCCTAGTATCAAAACAACAGCAACAACAAAACCTGGACTGTGGTGTTAGAAGTCAGGATGGGATTATCCCTGGTGAAAACGATAGTGATTGGGAGGAGAATGTAGGGATGAGAGGGGGATGAGGGGTTCATGATTCTGGTCACGTTCTATGCCTTCATCAGGATGGTGATTACACAGATGCGTCTGCTTTACCATAATTCACTTCAGTTTTATGCATTTTCAGTACTTACATTTTAATTAAAAATGTTAAAAACAGGTTATGATTTTCATACTTAGACATAACACATCTTTAATAGTTATAGATCAAAGAGGAGAATTACAGGTGCTGCCCCTGTGAGGGTAGAAGTCTCATTGCAGGTGTCACTCGAGGCCTTGCTCTCCCACCAGGCTGCTGGTGGTGAGGTCTTGTTAAAATTTATACAAGGGTAGGGCTGGAGCTCTGAGGTGGCTCTGTCTTTCTCTCACTGTCCTTCTCTCTTTCTTTAAAAAAAAAAAAAAGTTTATACAAGGGCAGGGCATAATCTGGCTAGAAGAAGTATTTTTTTTTGGAAGGGATATAAGTAAAAATGTTCAGGGTATATATAGAACAACTATTCCCCTTTCCCTGTGGTCTATGTTTAGCCTTCTTGCAGTCTTACCCTCTTTTTTTTTTTTTTTTTAAGAGAGAGAGAAGGAGAAAGAAAGAATCAATTTTTTTATTTAGTTTTTCATCTGGTTTTCATAGCTCCAACACTTCATTGTGTACATAGTGCTGAGGTTTGAACTCACATTCTGGTGCATGACAGGCAAGCACCATAACTGCTGAGTCACTCCAGTCCCAATCTTACCCTCTTTTAATCATCATTCAACAAATATTTATTGAGCAGCTCCTATGTGCCTGTAGTTTTAAAGGATCTAGCAGTGAACAGAGTTCTTGAATCTTTTGGGAGCTAATGGAGGAGAACTTTTCCCACCTGTCTACTGAGAAGATGTAGGACCTCGTGTTAATTTCATCAGCCTAACCAAAGGACCTTTTCCTTCCAGAGTTTCTGAGCCCCTGATTTGTCCCCCTGCTCAAGCCTTTTAATAATGGTCCCCATCAAGCCTCACTGCTACTTGCTCCTCACCTTTTAATAACAAACACAGGGCCTTGCACACTAATAATCTTGATGAAAGGAACACATAAATGGACAAATCCGTGATTTCCTCACCTCCTTCCAGCTTGGGTTTGCAATCTCTGCTTATGTTATGGCCAGACCTCTCTAGGAAATCCCATTGCTAGGTAAGCTCATTTGCTTTGATTTCCTCAATTGGTCTCATTACCAAACTCCACCCTCCCACGCCCCCTCCCGCATCAGTTCTTATAATTCAGACCAGAGCTTGAAGGAGAGAGAAAACCACCAGGAGAGCAACATGGTGAGTCTGATGGTTGTGACCAAGTGCTTAGGGAAAGAAAGTAATGTCCTGCTGAGTGTCCGACAGCATCTCACGGAGGTGCCTGCCACTGTGCCAGGAGTTTTAGGTTTCTAAAGAATTATCTAAAAAACAAAACAAAACAAAACAAAAAAACACCTTTGAGTGGAACTTTACTGGAGAAGATGAGGCTGGGAAGACTTCCTATGGAAGTGAGCTCTGAGGAATGAGTAGACTTAAACAAGGGAAAGGTGGGGGGGGGAGGGCGTTGTGAGCCTGCAGGCCTGGGAGCACCAAGTGTTTGTCTTCAAAGGTGGAAGAGGCAGGCAGAGCCAAATCGAGGGAGGCCGGGCAGAAAGCCCCTCACTGGAGGTACTTTGGCGCTCGTCCGTTGTCTACTGTCTCCCACTCTTCCTTCAGAGCCGTGCACCTTTAGATTCTATCTTATCTTGCTTTCACTTATGAACCTACTTCCATATATATATCCTATCCTAACCAAACCATTCTGCTCAAACTGCCCAAAATAGGCTTCAAAGTACTCTTCAGAGATGATGCTTTGAGTCTCAGCCTTCTTGCCTTTCAAATGGGGAATTTAGTTTAGTTTAATTTAATCTTTCTCATAGAACTGTCATAAGGATTAAATGCATCTTAAATCTTTGTTCAAGAACTGACCATTGTTACTATTTATCACCCTCAATTTTGCAGTTGTAAACGTTTGACCACTTCCTCTATCTTCAAAAGCTCTTTGGCTGTTATATATGTGTGTGTGTCGGGGGTTGGGGGTTGTTTTGTTTTGTTTGGGTTCTGTGCTTTGGAAGCCCTCTTAGTTTTCATGGGCTCCTCTTCTACTTGATCCTCGCATGGGCAGCTCTCCATGACCACCCCCTTATCTATTCTCACTCTGTACCCTCTCCCTGGGCAATTTCATCCATAATTCCATATATTAATTATTTGTCTAATGCAGACATTTCTTCTGAGCCCCAGATTTGTATGGTCAAGGGCTTAATTGATACAACTATTTAGGTGTTTCATGGTTGCCTCAGTCAATACCTTGGAACCAACCTCACTTCTCCCTGATCACATTTACCTGAGCCTCCTCTTGCAGCATTCCCTATGTAAAAATGGAAAAACTAAACAGAACAGGACAGTCTTTCTTCCAGTCAGAAACCTTGGACTTATTGCCTCTCATCCCAGTCAACCACAAATTGAGCTGATGGCCTCCAAAAGCCAGTCTTCAATCTGTGCACTGTCTCTTTCTCCATAGCCACTCCTGCAAATCCAGGCTGCCAACAACTCAGGGACTCAGATGTCTCAAGGGCCTCACCTCGAGCACTCTGCTGTCCTTCAACCTTCTTTTCTATAGCGTAGCCAACTACAGTAATCTATTTTTTCAGCTAATCAAAATGTCTTACCAAACAAAAATCTCACCATGTCCCAACCTGGCATAAAAATCTTTTTTTCAATTCAACTTCAAAATAAGCTAATTGTTCTGAAGGTTTAGGGAATCTCAACCACATATAAATACAAACATGAATCTATACCATAATTTTAGATGTAATTTCTCCATGGGAGAGAATCTAATGTGACGTTCACTCCAAAGTTATCATTATTTGATACTCACAGAATATAAAAAGTATCAGAAGTGTTCATAAACAATGTGGGGGGAAATCTGCATTAGAAATGGAGCAATGCAGCGTTAGGAGTGCCTTACTCTATCCTGGGATTACCAGTGTCTCTCACAGGCTCTAGCCCAGAACGCCATTAATATCTGTTGGATACAAGATGGTTATGGAAAAGGTTGTCCATCCTGTACGGAACTGAAATAAAATTCTTAGAAACCAGTTTGTTAATCAAACTCAAGTCTAGAGCCAGCAAAATATTTTTTTTCCCACCAGAGAGCCAGCATTTACCAAACATTTGCATATCAAATGAGCTGCAATAGCCTTTCTGGCAGTAAAGAAAAAGGAAGAGAGCTTAATGGGCCAGGCATAGTGTTTGAGACTGCATGAGGTTTTTAAAAATGTGTAAGACCAGGCTGCATCCCTCCAGGAGATTCCAGACCACTTGGAAAGAGACAATTGTCCAAATATTTAATATTCAATTTATTGGTTTCTCTGGTGGATAATGCCCTGGTTCTTCAGGTGTAACATAGGGAGCAAAATCAGGCCTGTTTCTTACTTCATGTCTGGTGAGGTGTAGGAGACAGACATTCATCACTTAATCCCATGCACGATAATAAAGGCTTTCAGATAATAGTTGTATGTACCGTGCTTGTTCTTTGTACATCATAGAAAACAATGAGATTAGACTCTGAGGGGTATGCTTATTGATGTCACTTTATAGAGAAGGAAACTGAGGCATAGAGAGGTTAAGAAAATTACCCACAGTCAAACTGATAATCCAGACACCCATTGCCTCCATTCTGTGCTATCTGGCATAAATATGCTTATAAATATGAGTTCCATTTTGGAAGGATGGATGGCGCTATAAGAACATAAAACAAAGGTGTCTCATGCATCTTAGAGGACACTTAAAGACTGGGTGTTAGCAAGCAGGAAGGAGGTTGATGCAAAACTGGTGACAAAAGGGAAATCAGGACACCTGTGGCCATCTGGATGGACAAGTTCATTGGTGGGGGTGGGGAAAATCAAGGGAGCCATTTAGGAGGCCTAATGTAGGAAGCAAACCTTGAAAGTCTGGTTCAGAGGGCAGAGAAGAGAGCAAACGAGAGCATCATGAGTTTAGAATGAAGATCAGGGGCAGAGAGACACTGGTGAATTAGGATCCTTTAGTTGTGAGTAGCAGATGCCCAATTTGAAATGGCCAAAGAGAACAAAGACCTTACTGGCTTGAGTTGTTGAACTAGGATTTAGATCTGGCAGCAAGTGCATAAATGATGTTAGGATCTCTCATTCCTCAGCTCCTTTTTCCTGTGCTGGCTTTATTCTCAGGCAGTGGAAAGACAACACTCTAGGTTTATATGGGATCAGTTCAGTGGACTCAGGAGGGGGAGCAGTTCTTTCCTGAAAAGTCCCAGGGTTGAGTCTTACTGGCTCAGCTTATTATGTTCTCTGTACTAAATCAAGTACCGGCACTGGGTCGTGGAGTGCTCTCAATGAACAGGCCTGATCATGTGCCTTCCTTTGGAGCAAGGGGTCTACCTAAGCCCTAAGGTCTGAGAGAGGGAGAGGGAACATTCCTCATAGTAGAGTCCTGGACTGGAAAAAGGGTAAGGACTGCTGGGCCTGCGAAAACAGAATTCTACCATAAATGGTTGGCAGAAGCAGTGCTCCTTACACTGTTAAGCACAAAATGAGCTGTTATTCAGGTCTGACATGGGAACAGTTTGTTCATCTAATATTGCAGCTGATGCCAGTGCTGCTGGCTCATGGACCACTCTGAGTAGCAAGGAGCAAACCGCCTCCCTCAAATTTAGGCTATTTAGTGCCAGCCTATAACCCTTCCTTCCATTTGCCTGCTCCTCTCAGTCCTATATTCTGTACTTCCATACCAGTTGCTCTCTCTATGTGGGGCAGTTTTCCTCAAAGCTCTCAAATCAGCTTGTCAGTGTTTTCAGGATTTCACCACTTATCCCCTCTGAATAAGGTTCCTTCACCGAGTGAAGCTAACATTACAATTATTTCTTCAATTCAAGCCTTCTCTAGTTTAGACCTGTGAATATCAACCCTGTGGAAGTGTAAAATGTATTTAATTATTCATGAGTCTGACAAGCTCTTCATGTTCAATTGATTTGTTGTGTATATATCTCACTATCCCAGTTTCAATCTGGTTGTGTACATTGAACACTTCAGTTTAGGCTTGTAGACTGTGAAAGGCTTGCGAAAGATCCCTTTAACTTGCTGATATAGTACTCAGTAATCAGATGCTGTTCAATTTCCATTGTGTCAATGGTCTTTTCAATTCTGTGGATTTTGTAATGTGTCAATGTTGGGAGAAATGCTGAATTCCTATTATGGTGTAAAAGTTCCATTTTACTTGAAACTTTGAATTAAAGCCTTTATAGAGGATCTTCTGGGAAAATGAGTTCGGAGGCCTGAGTTTTAGCCTTGAGATTGCTTCTGAACTTATTTGACATTTCTCAAATCTTTACAATTTTAAAGGCCCTAGTACCCTGATTTATCATAGTTTGGGCATTTTGATGTCTCCTCAATCAATGGTGCCCAACCTAGGTTAGCACACCAGCTTCAACTGTGACATTTGGGTAACACAGACCTGGGCAGGATACTTGATCCTCTAACCCTATGTTAGTGATCTGCTACAGGAGGTAATGGTGTCTACCACCTTATGGCGGTGATTGAAAGAGTTCATAAAAGTAAAGAACAGCGAAGACTGACAATGGTAAGAAATGAAAGTTGGCTATCATCATCAGGATCTATTTAGAAATTAGATTTAGGTTGGGTGACTTAAGCAGGGGTATTTATGCTTATATCCACTGAAAAATACAGT
>PVKS010025468.1:0-29818 GCA_004027875.1 Aplodontia rufa
GTGTGTGTCCAAGAACCTGTCCATGTCTTCCAGGTTATCATATTTGGTAGAGTATAAGTTTTCAAAATAGGTTCTGATAATCTTCTGTATCTTGGATGGGTCTGTGGTGATATCCCCATTTTCATCCCTGATTTTGTTGATTTGCTTCCTTTCGTTCTTCCTTTTGGTGAGGTTGGCAAGAGGTCTGTCGATTTTGTTGACTCTTTCAAAGAACCAACTCTTGGATTTGTTGATAGATTGCATAGTTTTTTTGTTTTCAATTTCGTTGATTTCAGCTCTGATTTTGGTAATTTCCTGTCTTCTATTAGGTTTAGAGTTGGACTGTTCCTCCTTTTGTAATCATTTGAGTTGAAGCATAAGGCTATTAATCTGATCTCTTTCTAGATTTTTGATGTATGTTCAAAGTGCTATAAATTTACCTCTTAAGAAAGCCTTCATACTGTCCCAGAACTTTCGGTATGTTGTTTCCTCATTCTCATTCAATTCCAAAAACTTGTTAATCTCTGTTCTCATTTCCTCTTTTACCCATCCTTCGTTTAAGAGGTAATTATTCAATTTCCAAGTATTAGAATAGTTTCTGTTGTTTCTCTTGTTCCTGATAGCTAAAATCATAGCATTATGATCTGAGAGAATACATGGGATTATATCCACTTTTTTATATTTTCTGAGATTATCCCGGTGAACAAGGATATGGTCTATTTTAGAGAAGGATCCATGCACCGCTGAGAAGAAGGTAAATTCAGCTGTCTTAGGATGGAATATTCTATAAATGTCTGTTAAGCCCGATTGATTAATAGAGTAGTTCAGTTTGGAGACATCTTTATTGATTTTTTGTTTTGATGATCTGTCTAGAGTTGATAATGGTGTGTTGAAGTCCCCCAGGATTATTGTGTTGAGATCGATGAGGGGATTAATGTCCTTAAGGACTTTTTCCATATATTTGGGGGGGTGTAATTGGGGGCATAAATGTTGGTTATCGTTGTATCTTCTTGATGAACTGTCCCTTTTAGCATGATAAAGTGACCCTCTTTGTCCTTTCTGACTATCTTTAGTTGGAAATTAATTTTGTCCGAAATTAGAATCCCTACACCATCTTGCCTTTTTGGGCCACAGGCCTGGTAGACATTTTGCCATCCTTTCACTTTCAGCCTGTGCCTATTTTTGAGTATCAGATGTGTCTCTTGCAGGCAACATATTGTTGGATTTTGTTTTTTGATCCAGTGGGTCAGTCTGTGTCTTTTAATTGGGGCATTGAGACCATTCACATTCAAGGATAGAATAGATATGGGAGGCTGGTTCACAGACTTTGTATTGATTACAGAGTTTTGAGACATCTTGAAAGTCTGTTTTTGTATAGAGTGATAATTGACTCACCCTAGTTTAAGGATTTAGCATATCATTGGCATTATCTTCAGAATGGAGCACATTTTTGAGAATGCTCTGTAGAGCCGGATCTGTGTTCATGTATCTTGCTAGGTTGAGTTTGTCATTGAAGTATTTAATTTCCCCTTCGTATTTGAAGCTGAGTTTTGCAGCATATATTATCTTTGGGTTGAAGTTGTTATTTTGTAACACTTAAAAGATATTATTCCAAGCTCTTCTGGCCTTCATTGTTTGCTCTGAAAAATCCATAGTGATCCGAATTGGTTTGCCTCTGAATGTGATTTGGGGCTTTTCTCTAGCAGCTTTTAGAATTCTCTCCTTGATTTCTCTGTTATTCATTTTGTATATGATATGTCTTGGCGAGCTTCTCAATTGATTAGGTCTATTTGGAGTTCTATAAGCATCTTGTATTTGATAATCCAGATTGATAGAAAAATGTGGGAACTTCTCACTTATGATTTCACTTAAAAGGTTCTTTAAGCCTCTTGTTTGCTGTTCAGAGTTTTCCTCCAGGCCAATGATTCTCAAATTATTATGCCTCATCTCATCAAATATTACTTGGAAGTTCTGGTTATGTATTATAAGCTGTTTATCCCGTTTATCTTCTTTGATTTCTACGTTGTTTAGCCTATCTTCATTTTTCGATACTCGTTCTTCAAGAGCTGATGTTCTGTTTTCAGTAGAGTAAGCTCTGGTGTTGGTTTCTTCCAGAGAGGATATGTTTTGATTAACCATGTTTTTCAATCCTGACAGCTCTGCTACATCTCTTTTCAGAATTTCTATATCTTTGTAAAGCTGATCTCTCATTTCGTGGAACTGCTCCCTTATTTCCCTGTAGAAGTTGTCCCTCATCTCTTGAAATTGCTGTCTGAACTCATTCCTTATTTCCTCTCTCAAGTCTTTGATTGCACTACTAATCATAACACTGACACAATGCCTTTGATTTTCATCTAGGGCTCCAGCCATGGAGTCCTTTGGTGGAGAGCTTTGGGGTTGAGGAAGTGAAATATTTCCCCTTGTCCTCATTTTCTCAGTCCAAGAGCATGATTTGTACTTTGAGAAAATTACTCTTGGTGGAGTAATTGGAGCTCCTTATGGTTTTGTTTCGTTGTAATGGGTTACTTCGAGACAGAACCCTCAGCGAATTATTAGAGCAAGCCAATGCCCGTTTTACCACGTGTCTGTTTCTTCAGATATCAGGGTCTCTCCAAAAGTGGGGAAAAGGATGACTAGGAATTCAAGGAGGTGAGTTGAGTAGGTGAGAAATCACTCTTGCCTTCAAGTAAAGAGGGACAAGGATTAGGGAGGAGTAGGTCAAGGAAAATACAGGATTGGGATGCTGGAAAGGTAAAGTCTTTGGGTGAAGGGGAGAGAAAAATGCTTATATTTAGGGATTATCAGAGTACAGGGGAGGAAGAGGTTAGTATGGGGTGTAGTTGTCTTCACTCTCCAAGGGTAGAGTCTTTCATGTTATCATGGAACGTTTTTCTAGTTGGGATCTAATGTTATAGGGGTAGCAGTAGAGGCTAAGAAGACTTAGAAAGAGTAGTAGTCAATCACCAATATATACACAAAAAAAATATTTACATCCAGCAACACTAACTTTAGTATTAACCATAAAGCTAGAAATGGGAAAGAGAGAAAGACAGGAAAAGAAAGAAAGAAAAAAACAAGAAGAAAAAAAGAGAAAAAAATCTGTATAATAAAAAAATAACAAATAAAATAAAATATGCTGAGATAAAAAATAAGATAAAGTAAGAATAAAAATTAAAAAGAGATAATGAAATTAAAAATAAAAATTTAAAAGCTAAAAGAGTAAAAAAATAAAAATAAATAAAAAATTGTTAATGAAATCTTGTATCTATAGACAGTGAGGGCATCTCTGGGACCTCAATACGAATGTCTCTCAGTCTGTGGCCCCCTGCAGTCTGTCTCCTGGTACAAGGATTGCTCCCCACAATGTGTGGGCTTGGGAGATGAGTGTTTTACTTAGGATAGGGACTGGTTCAGCAACAGTATCTGTGGCTCTGCTCGCATCCACAGTCATTGCTACTTCTGTTTGCGGCCCTGTCCCTGTAGCCGATGGGGAATGTGACCAGTGAGCACGCAGAATGTAATGGAGTCGCCACCGTTCCTAGCCAAACAAGTAACTTTCTCCTCCTTTCAACAGACGCTCCATAGCCCCGCCTATGCAGTCAATGGGAAATGTAGTCCTGTCACTTATAATGGCGACCAGGCACCCCGCGGGGCCATCTTTGAGCACAGCTCTCGCCCCTCACAGAGTCCAAGGTTGGTGGGGGTCTGATTAGTTATGGACAGCATGGGATTGCGATGAAATCTATGTTTCTGCTCAGACCCACTGGATCGGCTACTGTTGCTTGCTGCCCCACCCCTGCAGCCAGTTCAGGATTGTAACCAGTGAGCGCACAGAATGAAAAGGGAGCTGTCAGTGTTCCTGGCCGAACTGAGAAAAATTCCCCTCGTTTCGACAGATGCAGAGTAGCCCTGCCTTTGCAGCCGATGGGAAATATAGTCCTGGCACTCGTAATGGCGGCGAGCAACCAGTCACCCCAGGGGGCCGTCTTCGAGCACAGCTATCGCCCCTCACAGAGTATGAGTTTGGCGGGGGTCTAATTAGTTACGGACAGGGTGGGTTTAGTGATGAAATCTATGTTTCTGATCAGACCCGCTGGATCGGCAGCTGCCTTTTGTGTTCCTGTCCCTGGAGCCGTTTGGGAATGTATCCAGCAAGCAGCAGGATGGAAGGGTACTGTTCCCGCTCTTAGTAGAACAGACAAAAACTTCCTATTTCCAAACTCGTAGGAATGCTCCACAAACACCAAGCAAGGAGCTGTACCAGTAATCCTGACGGGGCAGACAGAACTCTTTCTGGCAGGCTGTCCGCAGTGGCAGCCTTCCGTGCCCCTGGCAGGAAGATCCCCCTGCTTCTTTTTTTTTTTTTTCTTTTTCTTTTTCCTTCTCGTGAAACTCCTAAGACTCGGCTCCTTATAAAAGCTTCACAAACTAGTAGTAGACAATCAAATATAGTTTCCCCTGGACGCACCTTGGAAAATTGCAGATGCAGTGGATTTTTCTCAGGCAGACCCGGAGCCTCAGGAAATTCTGTCACTCTTCAGGTCACCATCTTCCAGCCCTATTTATTTATTTTTAAAAAAGAGAGGGACAGTGAGAGAGAGAAACAATTTTTATTTAGTTTTTCATGTGACCTTTGTTGCCTAGAGACATTGTTGTGCACATGGTGCTGGGGTTTGAACTCGCATAGTCATGCATGCCAGGCAAGCACCGTAATCATGGAGCCACCGCTCCAGCCCCTGCTTCATTTATTTTTGAGTGAAGGAAACCATGTTCCAAAATGTAAAAAGAATGGTTGCTAATTCTATCCTTTAATTTCATTCTCTGTTGGCCACCCATAATTTTCACTCCCCATGCAACTGGCAGCAGGAAAAAGAAGAACATAAAATATCTCTTCTGACTTTTGTACCTGATCTAACATTAAACAGGCAGAATAGAGAATTTGATTTTATAGGGCTTCAGGGGGAAAGACAGTGTTCCCTTACTCTTTCCTCCATTTCCTTTCACTCTTCTTTTCTAATTTGGATTCTGGGGCTTTTTGGTTTAAAGGGTTGGTGCTCATTGAAAATAAAGGTGAAAGTGTGCAATAGCAGAAGGGGCAGAGTTGCTAGTTTGCAACTGCTGAGTTGCTAGTATACAACTCTGGAAAGTGAACTGCTTTCCAGATTTCAATATCAATAATCATCAACATAGTTTCACAGCTGGAGACAATGAAGGTAGCTACCTACTTTAACGCCATTTGCTACTTATAATAGGAGCAGAAGCAAGAAAGATTAAATGATTCCTTTGAAGCTCCTAATTGGCATGACCCAGAGTTTATGGCAACATAAGTTAGAATACAACTCCATCAATTTCATCATGCTGCATCAGAAATTTCATCAACTCACTCAAATAAACTTCATCAAATCAGATAAATTAAAGTGTGATTTAGTCAAATTAATTTAATATGTTTGAGAATATTGGAAAGCCTAAAATGAAGCCTTTATTTTAAATGATATCTCTCGGTTTTTATTTGTTAGTTGATTGGTTTGTTGGTTTTCCATCTTAAAAACTCAGTGTACTTGAGAACTTAATTTATACTTTGGAGTCAAATACCAAATGTTTAGGTGAGGGGGGCATGCTAGTTAATGAATAAAAATCTTACATGTCAGAACTTATCCAACTTTTAAAAACAACATGTAAAGACCTGACTAGAACAAAAACATGCAAGACCAGTAATTTTCAAAAGTGTGGAAGTATGTACACTTGTTTTCTAAATATTTCAGGACATGTTGGGATTTATACTTTCAGTATACTCAATGCTTACAGTAAAATGTTGTAACCATGAAATCACAATCAATATTTAGATTAGGACCTTTCACAGTCATATTTTTATATCTCTTCTCTTTCTCTGTGTCTTCCCCATGGTACTCTTGATTGCTTAAAATCAAATTATTTCTAAACGAGCAGAGCAAAATACCTTGAGTTAATAGATACTCACTACCAAAGTCCTCTAAACTGATCTTCATAATCTCACAGGGTATAGGGTTTACAGTTTCCCCACTGACAGGCCAACTGGAAGAATGATAGAGACTTCAGATGATGAAGGAGGAAAGATTGAGAATGCTTCCAACAACTTGAGACTCAAATTTCCTCCTAAACTCTTCTTCATATAAGACAGTTATACAAATGGAATGAAAGCCCATTCAACACATAGAAAAATTCATGCATTGATTTCAAGGATAAACTTTAGCTAAAGTTACTGTAGGCTGTAAGAATATTTTAAATTTGATATCGAGCTAAAAATGCTTTTGAGATAGGGGTTTGGCTTAGTGGTAGTCTTTGTGTAGCCCAGGGTTCTATTTCCAGCATCATGGAAAAATGTTTTAATATTAAATATCAAATTATTATCTATAATAAAAGGCAATTCTGAAATCTAATTTCATTTCATATAATCTCCATTATGAAAACAAAGTGAACAACTTTAAAGCAAAATATTCATTTCAAATATAACATACTTGTAGCTGGTTGATTGTACAGGTATCAAGCCTTTCTGCTCTTCTTCAGATGTCACTTATAACTGGGCTTCTGCTGAGACATCCATCTATTTAGTTAATCTACTTAGAACACTTAGAAAAAACTAGTCATCTTTTTAAAACTACAAAATGATTAAAAATTATGACAATGATTATTTTGGTCAGCTAATTCTCTCCTGTGACTAAATAACCTGACAAGAGCAATTTTATGAGGAAAAGTTTATTTGAGGGATCACAGTTTTAGAGATCTTAGTCCATAGACAGTTGGCTCCATTCCTCGGAGCTCAAAGTGAGACTGAACACCATGGTAGAAGGCATGGTAGAGGGAAGTGGCTCAAGACATAGTCAGAAAGGAGAGAGAGAAATTCCACACCAGATACAAAATATATATCCCAAAGGCACACCCCCAATGACCCACCTCTTCCAGCCATACCCTACCAGCTACACTTACCAGTTAATCCCTATAAGGGGATTAACTCACAGGCTTCACTAAAGCTCTCATAATCCAATCATTTTACTTCAGCCTTCCTGGATTATTTCATGTGAACCTTTGGGGGGCATCTCACATTCAAGCCACAACAATGATTTGTTTTTATTTTCTCAATTAAGAATTTAGGCTTAATAGTGTGGAAGAACGATAGCCTGTTCAACAAATGGACAGCCATATGTAGACAACTGAAATTGGATCCTTACCTTTCACCCTGCACAAAAATTAAATCAAAATAGTTCAAATATCTGGATATTAAACCAGCAACTCTACAGTTGCTTGAAAAAGAAGTAGGATTGACATTACATGACATAGGGGTTAGCACAGCCTTCCTTAACAGGACTTCCATGGCACAAGCCATAAAATCAAGAATAAATGCATGGGGATGCAATTAAACTAAAAAGCTTTTGCACAGCTAAGTATTTAGTCAAGAGTCTCAAGAGAGAATCTACAGAATGGGAGAAAGTTTTTGCCTGCTATACCTCGGACAGGGGGTTCATATCCAGAATATACAAAGAACTCAAAAAATTAAATACCAAACCCACAAATAACCCAATTAATACATGGACTATGGAACTATAAAGAAGTTTCTCAATGGAGGAAGTCCAAAAATCCCATAAACATATGAGAAAATGCTCTACATCACTAGAAATAAGAGAAATACAAATCAAAGTTTCACTGAGATTTCACCTCATTCTAGTCAGAGTGGCAAAAATGAAGAATACAAACAATGACAGGTGCTGGAGGGGCTGTGGGAAAAGAGGAACACTGTTACATTGCTGGTGGGACTGCAAACTGGTTCAGCCACTATGGAAAGCAGTGTGGAGATTCCTCAAAAAATTAGGGCTGGAACTGCCTTTTGACCCAGCTATCCCACTCCTGGATATCTTCCCAAAAGAGCTAGAATTGGCTTACTATAGAGATACAGCTTCAGCAATGTTTATAGCAACTCAATTTACTATAGCTAAAGTATGGAACCAACCCAGATGCCCCTCACTTGATGAATGGATCCAAGAACTGTGGTACATATATACAATGGAATACTACTCAGCTATTAGAGAAAACGATATTATGGTATTTGCAGCCAAATGGTTGGAGATGGAAAAAATTTTGCTAAGTGAAGTATCCAAAACTCAGAGGCTCAGGGATGAATGTTTTCTCTCATTTGTGTATTCTAGAATATAAGCAGAATCAGTACGTTAGATGGCTAACCTAACAATTACCTCAACTTGTATGAATTCTTACATGATCATGGGGAACTGTGCTTAGGTTCCTGGGGGATGTAGGGAGTGGGTAGGGAGGGGGGAAGGGAATAGGAAGGTCATCAAGGTGACCAGAGGGAGGTAATATGGGGGAATCTAACCTGAGTGGAACCTCTGACTTCCATGAGAAATCCAATTAACTTGGGTCTTAAGTAAAATGAAACATGGAACCATGGGGCACCCAAAGGGCTTGTTCTGTCATTACACTTTTGTTCTTGATTGTTTGATGATGAACTCCTCCTAGTTGCAAGACCATGTTTATCAAATAAAAAAAAAGAAAAGGAAAAAAAGAATTTAGGCTTAATCTTTGTATAAATCTGTTGCTTCAGGAAACAAATCTAATTACACAAAATTTCAACAAATCATTTGGACAGGTAGTAAATCACAAAAAGTCACCATATTCAAGGAACATTAACATCTCAAAAATTCACCAACAAATTTATCTAATCCACATAAGAGTACAAGTTCTTAGAAACAAAACTTAAAACTACCTGAGAAACATATGCAATCACCCTGCAAACTATTGTCTACCTCATAATTGTAACTTTGAAATGACCCACTAAGCATGTTCTCCATAATTCGTGGGCATCAATGTTATTGTTACTCTTTAGGACCTGTATCTGTGAGCACATTGTTCTACATATATGAAGTGGTTCCATCCATTTTTCTATTTTGTTTTTTTTTAAATGCTGTCTTCTATGTGAAGTTTTTAAAATATGCCTATCTTTCTCTAGATAAACAGGTATTTCTTTCCTTTTGTCTACTTTAGTATCTCTGTGGATATTTATGCTATCTTTACCACTAGAACTGTAAAGTATTTCTCTAACTTTCCATCCCTATTGCCCCTGCCCTGAAGAGACAATATTTTAAGTCATGTATATGCAAACTTTCCATTTATTGGCCTAAAAGTAATTTATTGAGCTCCTGCTAAATTCTGGGCACTGGAATTTAAAATGGCCCAATCAAAGGTGTCAGGGTTCACTTTTCTAGAGGCAATGCTTGAGTAGGGACTTCAAAAGTAAAGCTAGAGGATAGAGGGAAGGAAAAGGTGAGAGCAGGCAGTAGCAATAGGAAGGGGATTATCAAATAGTCTTTTTACTTATCTGACAATAGAAGGCCTGGTTAGGAAGAATATACCAGCAGATTAGTAATTCTGGAGAGGGGAATGGGCTGACAATAGGGAGATGGCACAACACGGGTAACAGGGACCTTAAGTTCAAAAGGTGGTTCATGGTCACATTTGTCCTCAGGATAGGTCACTCTAAATCATATGGGGAGCATAAATGTGAGGGACATGTGAATAAAAGAAGAAAATAAAGTAGTATAAAATAGTAGTAGAAAATAAAGATTTTCGGGGCTCAGCAGTTTCGGCTCTTGCCTGACAAGCACGAGGACCCAGGTTCAAACCCCAGCACCACATACACAACTAAGTGTTGGAGCAACTAAAGCCACGTGAAAAACTAAATAAAGTTGTTTCTCTCTTTCTATGTCTCTCTCACTGTCCCTCTCTCTTTAAAAAAGAAAGAAAGAAAATAAAGATTTTCCAGGCCTGAACTGAGGAAAGTCTTCCAGAAATGTTAAGGACATGATCAGGATATGTGCCCAGTCTACAAGAAATTGTTCCTGAATCAATAAGGGTATAAAATTTGGTTTGTGGACAACTAGACTGCACTCATTACTTGACAAAAGGTATCAAATTAGATGTGAAATGAACCATACCAATTGTTTCAGTGGCTTGCATTTACTTGGCAGTTTTTAACATCTCATTTCAGCAAGTTCATTTAAGTGTTGTGTTTTCAGTGACCTGCTTCACTCACCTACCAAACTCATCAAGAAAGAAGAACAGTACCAGGGGTCAGAACAGTGCTAGAGATTGTGCTTACTTTGTTTGAGGCTCTGAGTTCAATGAAGAGAATGACAAAAAAATAAGTTATTAATTTTCAAAGAGAAACCATTGGCCCTAATGTCACTGCACATTAGAGCAAAACATCACTGTAAAAATTGAGATAATTAAAGTTTGTTGCAATACAATATGTCTACTAGCTCCTAATTCTAACAACTTTAAAATACACAAAACAAGAAAATTGATGACAGTGTTAGGGAAGAAAATAAGCAATAAAAGCAATACACTATTTCATCGCATTGTGCTGACACAATCACTTTCTCATGACACAGAGTATTCATTTACTAAATTTTAATACAGTTACTGTGAAAACTAAGTAGAAAATCATTTTCACATGATGTCTAATTTGCTAAAATGGGACTACTCAGGAAATATACCACAAACTAGTTATTTTTCTTAATTATTAATTATTAAAAGAAATTGTTTTTCTTAATTATTGGAAGAAATACAGGATTTTAAGGGTCATAACAAATAATTGGGCATTTTCTCTAGATAACACTGTGTCAGTTGTAAATTTCTAACATTGTACTGTCCTTTATGATTGAACTGATCAATCACACCAAGGGCAGAAAACTAATAAATGCGCAGACATGAGTTGGACTCTACAATTCCTTCTCTACCTATTCAAACTCTGCACCAGGAGCTCTGTGTTACAAGTGATGGTTACTCTCCACATTTATCTCCAACTGACTTAGAATACAAAACTCTCTTTCATATGGAAGTAATGGTGAATGATGAAGTTTAGTACTCTTAAATCCAAGTCTTCTCTGACTTCAGAAAATTTTGCTTCATGTTCTCTACATGAGGCTAATTTTTAAATTATTGAAAAATGTATGGATATGTGCAAGTAGATTGGGAGGTTTCCATTACTACAGAGAACCAATCACTGGAGGGGCCCAATGGAATATTGGCACCCACTCTAGGTCAGAAAGATAGGGATCCCCCCTACAACCTATGGAAAATGCTACACACAGATGTAAAGGTTCCTTGGACACAGATATGGGGGAGGGGGACAAAGTAGAAAGGAAAATGTGATCTCTTCCTGCAACATTTCTTGAATGTAGCTAATGGTTCAGAATAATCCCACACCATCAGTGCCTTAATGCATAACTCACCACAAAGATCTCTGCTAAGATATGTGCTCCACCTAAAGCTTACATTAGGTGGAAAGGGTAAGCTTGCTCACCAGATATGTAGCTAAAACTAGATGCCAAAGCCACAGTGCTCCATCTTTGGAAAAAAAATGGCTGAGCATAAAAGTATATGGATGAAAACATGTACAATTTTTAAGTCTATGTATACAATTTTTAGTCTATGTGTGTATAGCCATGAACAGTGAGTGATCTGAATCAGTGTAACCTGGTAATAAAGGTTAATTATTTCCAGAGTGCAAGAAAAAATTCAAGAGCAATATTGTAACAACAATATCAAAGAGTGATTATGATGTCTTTTCCTCTATCTTACTTGTAAAAGAAAATTGTCTTCCTTGGACTAAAGGAAATACTTAGCTTCTTGGGAAACTCAAAAAGAATAATGCTCAATCCATCTCCCATGGGAAAGTAAGAACGTTTCCTGCTAAATTTGGCCTTTGAAGTCCCAAGTTGCTAATCTGAAATATTGAACGTGTGACACTATTTGTATTTGATGCAACTGGGGTTATACCTGGAATGAAATGGATGATACTTAGTTTTCTATAGATAAAGGTCTTAAAAGTCCTGGAATAGAGCTTGGGAATATTGGTCAATGGTAGAACATTTGAAGAACTTGCCTGAGTCCCTACAGTCAAACTCCAGCTCTTCCAAAGGAAACAAAGTCCTTAGTTAATCCTACAATCATTGTTAGTTCTAACTTGTCCAATTTTGCCTGTTGCCTGCTCTCTTTTATTCTTGGTTTCATGGCTACCTTTCTAAAACTACCAGAACTAAACTGAAATCTTACCTGATCTTAAAGTAGCAATCACTGTAATGATTTATTCCTTCATTTAACATTGACTAGCATTTCATGTAAACACAGATTTCACAAATTTCAACAGCATAAGACAATGCAGTTCATCCTCAGCAATCTTCAGATAAGACTTCAACATCGTGCTGAAGAAAACTGGCCATGATTTTTGATTCATATCTTGCAACAAGCATGAGGGCCTTTCTAAAATTGCAGAGAGATAACTTCACCCTTAGGAATGCTAATGAAATTAGTCAAACAGTTAATCTGATCTATATTAACAGTTTCATCTGTTGCCTAACTCTGGAGAGTTGATCATTTATATATACTAACAGACATAAGCATCTGGAGTATTCAAATATTCATCTTTATAAATTATCTTCAAGGTTCAAACTAAAAATCAAACAGGCATCTTTTTGTACCACTAGAATTTACTAATTTAATGCACTTTGGTGGACTCTGATGAGGTCATTTACTTGAAATGGGAATGGATTTAAGGGAACAGTTCTTTAATATGTTCCTATGCTAAACTGAGAGATTATAATTCACAATCAGGTGAAGATCAAATAAAACTGATTTTCAGGATTTAAACAAAATATTAATAGTAATATCAATAACTATATAGCATAATACCAGTGATTATAATAAAATATATTATAATAATCATTTTAACAAAACTGATGATAGTCTGGAGTGGTAGCTTAGTGGTTACGGCGCTTGCCTGGCAAATGCTAATGTGCGGGTTGAAACCCCAGCACCACGTACACAACAAAGTGTTGGAGCAACTAAGGCCACATGGAAAACTAAATAAAAAATTGATTCTTTCCTGTCTCTTTTTCTCTCTCTCTTTCACTGTCTATCTTTTAAAAAAAAAAAAAACTGGTCATACTGAGTTGCACTTCAGGTGGATAAGCATGTACTGTGCAATAAATTAAATGTTAATGCATAAAATCTTACAACCTTTGGGTATGTATTATCCTCCTTTTTACATCAGGAAACATGTTTATTGGGAGGTAATATTCATGAGGTAGCACAACTAACAAGTAAAAAAAGCTCACAATTAAGTCCATGCTTCCATGAATCTAAAGTCTATCTCTATGCTCCTCATGAAACAACTATGAATTATCTTGAGGGAAGCAAAGGGTTACCCAGTTAAGGCAATTTTTCTTAATTCTGCCAATGAGAATTAAATATAACCTCAAGACATACCATAAATCACAAAGAATAACATTGAACACTATCAGCTAATAGCAAACAATAGTCATTTAGAGATACCCTAATATCAACATTCTTTAAGAAAAGCAATTTTGCTGGGCATAGTGGTTCACATGTGTAAGCAACTCAGGAGGCTGAGGAACGAAGATCACAAGTTCAAACTAGCCTCACCAAATTAGCAAGGCCTTGAGTAACTTAGAGAGACCCAATCTCAAAATAAAAAGTAAAAAGGGTCAGGGATATGGCTTAATGGTTAAGCACCACTGGGTTCAATCCCAGGGAAAGAAATGTAAAAAAAGAAAGAAAGATAGAATGATTTAAATATTGTCCAAAAAATAAAGCACTTTTTATCTCTGATTTGTGCTAAATGAAAAATTTGAAGATAAAGGATAAAATAAGAAAAGACTTGAGAATCAGATAAAAAGAACAGAAAACTCATTATTAGATCAGAAACCAAATTAAAGTACATACTACACAAAGCCTATCAAATTTATATGAAATCCCTCAGGCTAATAGAAGAATATATGGCCAACAAAATCATACTATAAATACCAAACATCATCTTTCATTGTAAGAACAAATGTGTGTGATCTATGCCTTTTTATTTTTTTGGTGGGGGGGGAGTGTATGTGTTGTTCAACATAGTTTTACATTACATATTGGAGGAAATCATTGTTACATATTCATGCATACATAGGTATTGACAAAGTAAGTTAGGCTTGATCCTAGTCCAGGATCTTCACCCCTTTATCCATTCCCCAATCTCATATCTCCTCTGTAATACCCACATACTATAGATAGAAATAAACATATATAAGTATATTAATTACTGAAATTTCTGACATTATCTGCCTGCCTGAGTACAGTATGACTCCTTATGGGAGTCAAGGGCACCCAGCTGTATCAATAAAACCCCTTTTCCTTCCCGCCCCTCCATCCCTCCCTCACTTCTCTCCAACCTTCATGGATATGGTTCCCCCAGTTTATGTGAAATTTCAACTTCAGTGAGTTTATTAATTAAATATGACTAACTTTCATCCTATCTTAGGTTTTACTCTAGCTACCACATATGAGTGAAATCAGCACTTCAGTCTCTGCATTTGGGATATTTCATTCAGCATGATTTTCCATTTCCATCCATTTAGCTGCAAACACAATGGCATAATTCTCTCCAATAGCAGAGTAGAACTCATATATATTCATCCAGTGAGGGGCATCTGAGTTGGTTTAATAGTTTAGATATTGTAAATTGAGCTGCTATAAACATTGATATAGCTGTGTCTCTGTAGTATGCTAATTCTAGTTCTTCTGGGAAAATACCAAGGAGTGGTATAGGTGGGTAGGTGGGTCATATGATGGTTCCAGCCAAAGTTATTTGAGGAGTCTCTAGACTGCATTCCAGGGCAACTATGCAAGTTGGCAGTCCCACCAACAGTGTGTTCAAGATCCTTTCTCCCCACAACATCTCCAGCATCTCTAATTGTTCACATTCTTCGTTTTTGAAACTCTGACTAAAGTGCGGTAGAATCTCAGTGAAATTTTGATTTGCATTTCTCTAATTGCTAGGGATATAGAACATTTTCTCATATATTTATTGACTCTTTGGACTTTCTCCACTGAGATGTTTCTGTTTAGTTCCCTAGCCCATTTATTGATTGGAATATTTGTGTGTTTGGTGTTTAGTTTTTTGAGTTATTTGTATATTCTAGATATGTCAGAGGCATAGCAGGCAATGAATTTCTCCTACTCTGTAGGTTCTTCCTTGATATTCTTGACTCTTTTTGCTGTGCAGAAGCTTTTAAGTTTAATGGCACCCCACTCATTAATTCTTGTCTTTAATTCTTGCACAACTGGTGTCTTGTTAAGAGAGGAGGTGCTACACCAATGTGGTGGGGTGTTAATCCTATTTTTTCTTCTAATTATTATTTAATTCCTAATTCTTTGAGCCATTTCAATTTGATTTTTGTGCATGGTGAAAGATAAGGATCTAATTTCAATTGTCTGTATATGGCTGGCCAGTTTGTCCAGCACAATTTGTTGAACAGGCTGTCTTTCCTCCATGATATATTCTACCCCTTTGTCAAATATCATATGGTTAAAGGCTTGTGGGTATGTCCCAGTGTTGTCTATTATAATCCACTGCTCTTCATGTCTGTTTTGATACCAACACCATGCTGTTATTGTTACTACAGCCCTATGGTATAATTTCAGATAAGGTATCATAATACCTCCTGTTTCATCTTTTTTGCTTAGTAATGTTTTGGCAATTCTGGGTTTCCTGTTATTCCAAATGAATTTGAGAATTGTTTTTTCTCTATCCATGAAGAATATCATTGGTATCTTGATGGGGATTATGTTGAATCTGCACAGGGCTTTTGGCAGAATGACCATTTTAATTATGTTGATTCCGCCTAACCAAGAACATGGAATGTTTTTCCATCTTCTCATGTCTTCTTCAACTTCTTTTTTATTGTTTGATAGTTTTCATTGTAGAGATCTTTTATATCTTTTGTTAGATTGAATCCCAATTATTTTATTCTTTTAGAGGTTACTGTGAGTGGGATGGAATTCCTGCTTTCTCCTTGTCAAAATTGTTGCTAGAGTATAGGAAAGCTATTGATTTATGAGTGTTGATCTTGCCAGCCACTTTGCTAAAGCTCTAGAAGATTTCTGATGGAGTTTTTGGGTCCTTTTGGTATAGGATCATATCAGCAAATAGAGATAGGTTAACTTCTTCTTTTCCAATCAAATTCCTTTGATTTCCTGCTCGTGTCTGATAGCTCTGGGTAGGGTTTCAAGGACTCTACTGAATAGGAGTGGTGAGAGTGGGCAGCCTTGTTTTGTTCCTATTTTAATGGGAATGGTTTCAGTCTTTCTCCATTAAGTATAAGGCTGGCTATGGGTTTTTCATAAATGGCTCTTTTAAAACTAAAGTATGTTCCTTTGGTCCTGACCTTCTCCAGAGTTCAAGCATAAATGGGGGTGAATTTCATCAAAGGTCTTTTCTGCATCATTAGAGATGATCATATGGTTTTTTTCTTTAAATCTGTTTAAGTGGTGAATCACATTTATTGATTTGTGTATGTTGAACCACCCCTACATTCCTAGAATGAAGCCCACTTGATTGTGATGTATTATCTTTTTAATGTGTTTCTGGATGCAGTTTACTAGAATTTTATTAAGCATTTTTGCATCTATGTTCATCAGGGAAATTTGTCTGTAGTTTTCTTTCCTAGATGTGTCTTTATTGGGTTTTGGTATCAGGGTTATATTTGCCTCACAAAAAGTATTTGGGATGATTCCATCCTTTTCAATTTCATGAAATAGGTTACTAAGGACAGGTATTAATTCTTCTGCAAATGTCTGGTAGAACTCTCCTGAGACTCCATCACATCTGGCTTTTTCTTTTTGTGGAAGGCCTTTGATTGATATTTCAATGTTACTATCTGTGATTGGTTTGTTTAGATTTTCAATGTCCTCTGGGTTAATTTGGGACTGTCATGTATAGCTAGGTATTTGTCCATATCTTCCAAATTACCAAATTTGGAAGAGTATAGTTTTTCAAAATAGTCCTGATAATCCTCTAGATTTTGGATGAGTCAATAATGATGTTAACATTTTCTTCTCATATTCTGTTGATTTGTTTCAGTTCATTCTTCCTTTTGGTAATATTGGTTAATATTTTTTAAAGAACCAACTATTTGTTTTGTTCATTCTATGTATTTTTGTTGTTGCTGCTGTTCTCAATTTCATTAATTTCAGCTCTGATCTTGGTTATCTCCTGCATTCAGTTGGATTTGGGACTGGAATGTTCCTCTTTCTGTAGGGATTTGGGGTGGAGCAGAAGTTTATTTATTTGGGTTCTTTCCTGATTGTTTATAAAGGCACTCAGTGCTATAAATTTACATCTGAAGAATGCTTTCATACTGTCCCAGAGACTTTGATATGTTTTCTCATCATTCTCATTACTTCCAAAAAACATTTTGATTTCTGTCTTCATTTCTTCTTTGATCCATACTTCATTTAAGAGGTATTATTCAATCTCCATGTATTTATGTACTTTTCTTTGTTTTTCTTGCTATTAATTGCTAAGATCATACCATTATATTCTGATAGAATACATAGGATTATATCAACTTTTCTGTATTTCCTAAGATTTTCTTTGTGGGCTAAGATGTGATCTATTTTGGAGAAGGAGCCATGCACTGCTGAGAAGATAAACTGAGCTGATTTGGGATGGAATATTCTGTATATATCTATTAAGTCCAAATAATACATAGAGTTATGTGGTCTGAATTACTACCACTTTTCCATCTGCCACACCCAAGTCTCCAAGTCACTGATTTTCCACTGACTCACATTGTGTTTAGTGAGTCTTCTCCAATACATGCACCTTACAGGAAGGTAGCTTTCCCAGCATTTTTTCCTTTCATGTCAAGGACAGTGACCAGACACCACTTCCCTGTAGTCCACCATCTTCTGAATTCTGTCGTATTGACCACTCTTGATAATTGGTACAGATGTTTCATGTGGAAACATTTCACTATGTCCTGAACATTATATGGTAATTTTATTCTCATCAATTTAATATTTCTGATTTATGGGATTGTTACCCCTCTACACCACCACTAGAGTTAAAAAAGGGTAAGATTAAAGGACTGTACCTTTCACCATGATTGACTGCATGTATATTTCCTCCCTTCTCTATCAAAAATTCTGCCATGTGCTGTCTGCTTTCCCTTACAGCAAGTAAAAGTGATGAGTCTCTCCTGTGGGAAAACAAAAACACTTTAGATTCACACAATTATATATTTTCAACTGAACTAAACAACTTATCAATGACACTGTGAATATGAAGTTATAATAAAGAGAAAACAAATAGTAGCTCTTTTTTCTTACTCCACTGCACTTTGAGATGTCTCTCCCCTGACTAGGGCCAGCCTTCCTCAAAACTCACTTCAAACACTGAGGGACTCCAGGAAATTTGCCTTCTACTACAACATTTGTCATGGTATTATGGGGAAATATATTGTTCCCCACCTAAACCAAGACCTGCTTGAGGGCAGGGCTGCATGTTAGACCTAGAAAGCCCTGAACCCTAAAATGTAGTCATAAAGGTTTTAAGTACTTCTACTGATTGAATGTGCTAAATGCTCATCTCCAAAGCATAGTTTCTAATTCTATATTCCTAAGTATATTTACTTTTCCAAAAGTATTGTCCTGCAACTGAAAGATTTCTTGATCATTATTTTAAGAAATATTTCAAGAAAATTGTGCATTCTATGTCTGTTATAAAGAAATCTCTTTATCTTTGCTGAATTCCTGTACAGCAATATTTTCTTGGTGGCAATCACCAATATTTCAGGAATGATGGTGTCAAGGATACAAGTTTGAGAAATTTCAAAAATTTGGAGTTTTCTCAAGGTTAAGAAATAAATTAACTTGATTCTCTATTTCTTATGTTGTCATGGTCCAGAGTTTACTGTCAGGCACTCTTGTTTGACATGGATCACACTAGGAAAATGGGCCCTGAATTTAAATGCACACACTTTTGATGCATTTTGGTTGCTTATGAGTAAAAGATCCAAGGACTTTCTCCTTTTATCATAGGAAAGATTTTCATGCTAACTGATAGAAAACTCAGTACAGGGGCTGAATCAGTGGCTCAGCATTTATAGTGTTTGGCATTTGCAAGGATGTGGATTCACTTTTATTTTAGAAGTATAAATCAGAAGTAAAAATAAGATGGTTTATCAATACAAATATTAATTCTGATCTATAAGGATTATTGTATTTTTTAAAAAGAGGAGGATAGTGAGAGAGAGAAAGAAAGAATCAATTTTTTTAAAGAGAGAGGGACAGTGAGAGAGATAGAGAGAGAGAAAGATAGAATCAAGTTTACTTAATTTTTCATGGACTTTCATTGCTCAGACACTTCATTGTGTACGTGGTGCTGAGGTTCAAACCCGCACATGCAAGGCAAGCACCGTAACTGCTGAGCCACTGCTCCAGCCCCGAGAATCAGTTTTTATTGAGTTTTTTTCACATGACTTTCGTTGCTCTGACACTTAGTTGTGTACGTGGGTGCTGGGGTTTGAATCCATATACTTGCACATATAGGGCAAGTATAATATAATACCATAATTACCAAGCCACTGCTCCAGCCCCTATAAGGATTATTTTTAACATAATGAAATACCAAAAAACAGAGACTTAAAGGCCAAATATTTTCTCTCATATGTGGAAGCTAGAGTGAACCTAAGACAGGATGAAAGATAGCTAAGTTTAAATAATAAACTTAATATAGTTTAAATTTCATATAAGCTGGGGGAACCATAACTATGAAGGTGAGGTAGAAGGGAGGGAGACAGGGAGGGCAAGGAGGGGTAAGAGAGGTTATTAATACAATTGGGAACACTCAACTCCCATTAGAAGCCTAACTATACACATGCAGGCAGAGAAACTCAGAAATTTCAAAAATTAATATACATGTACACGTTCATTTCCAATTACAGTATGTGAGTATTACAGAGGAAACGTGAGTTTGGGGAATGGATGAAAGCAGGGAGATCCTGGACTAGGATCAGCCTTAACTTACTGTCTCACTATATGAATATCCACGTATGCACAAATATGCAACAATTCCTCCAATATGTAAGACTATGTCGAACAAATAAAGAAAAGAAAGTCAATAAATCACTGGAATTTATCAGAGACAATGCTAAAGAGAAAAATGTTATAAATAGGAAAACCCATTCCAATTATAACCGTGATTATGTTAATGAGGATTCTATACATTCACATGGCAATATGATTATAATTTGTATAAATAAAAATTTAAAATACAACTTCAAATTCTATATAGTGGGGGAGAGGGGAGAGGCAGGTTGGGGAGGGGAGAAGGAAGGAGAATAGGGAGGGATCTAGGGGTAATTCTGGTTTAAGAAAATATGTATATCATAGTGTTACTTTCTATGCATTTATGATTGTACAATAAGTCAATTCCTTAATAAAGAAAAAAGGCAAAATAAACTCTTTCTGGTTCTTTGTCTCAATTATAGCTTCCATATATGTCTACATACTTCTGAGTACTCTCCCTTCCCATTTTCTAATTAAGCCTCATCACTGAGAGTTAAGTTGCTTTTATGGAACCATTAAAACGTCGCTGCTTATCAAATTCTTTTTCTTTTAGGTTTGAATTTCCACATCAAGCCTGTTCTCAGGTTGGTTGCAGGGGTACACTCCTAAAAGTCCCAGCTATTCAGGAAACAAGGGCGGAGAAGGATGGGATCACAACTGCAAGGCTAGCCTGGGCATCTTAATGAAACACTGTCTCAAAATCAAATATGCAAAGAATTGGTGATGTGGGGAATGGTACATCATACCGGAGTTCAGTCCCCAGTAACACACACACACACACACACACACACTCCCCTACACATACACACAAGAAGAGTTAAAGCTTATTTCCAAGGTGTATTTTTGCTTTCCTGAGTTGTTCATTCTAATTAGAAAAAAAGGTGGAAAAGATTATTTGAAAGGAAGAAAAATTGACAAAACTTTTTCTGTGTTCAGATTTTTTTGCCACAAGTTCCTAAAACAAAAGTTTTCATGCCAGTAGCTTTTAAAAAATTAATATTTAAAGTGAAATACTGAAAATAAATTTATTTCAAAATAGTTTCACACAGAAGCATGAGCTTCAAAGATGGAAAAGTGACCCTGTATATGTTACTGCTGAAAGAAATCAATGTCAAGCACATAGTAAATAAACTTGGTTGAGCTGTAGATAGCATAGTGAACAGCAATGCTGCCAATGGTTTTCATCACATTTGAATCCACACCACATTTCTGCAGAACCGTGGCACAATCCTCTTCCTGGCACTGTGCAGCCTGTCAGTATTGCACCAATAAAGGGATTGTCAGTTCAAGGAATTCAAGATAAACATTCCACAGGTTTCACCAACTAGCCACATTTGAACAAATGTAATGAATTTTTATTCTAGAAATTTGTATCAAATCCACTTCCTGCTGAAATCTTCAGCAACTATCTACTTTTACTCTAATCAGAGCTGTACTGTTCACAGAGGTCAATGTCACATTCCATCTGTATCAGGAGTATTATCATTTCTGGATGGCCATAAGCAGAGTCCTATGAAAATGAAGGACTTATCAAGAAATCATAGAACACTATTTCAAAATATAAAATGAATCATAAAGTTGTAAATGTTAAATAATATGTCCTTCCTCTACCTTCCAAACAATTAAATACTTTTACACAGAAAATATAATCTTCCTTAGGTCTTACTACTCAAAACATCAATGACCTATTTGAGGGACTGTGGGTGGGGGTAGGGCTATTGTGCTGGGGATATAACCCAGGACCTCACTCTTGCTAGGCAAGCATTGTGCTCAGAGCTACATCCCCAACCCAGAGAAAACCAGTTGAAAAAAACAACTCGGTTTTCGTAAGTTAACCCAAGTTCAGTTGGAGTTATACTTTAAGCTGTTAGTTACTAGCTATTGCTTAACCTTTCTATGCACTTCTTTCCTCACCCATACTATAGGGATTGAAGTATTAGTTTCCAAACAGGACCCCAAAGTGATGCCTAAGAGAGGATATAGAAATTCTAGCTGAAACAACAATTCATTGATTACCTGATACTGTAATTATTACTAATCTTCTACTTAATAATGCTAGCATTTCCATTAAGTAAAACAACACAAGTATGCCTATTTTGCAGATGCTTTAATGATTATGTATTTCAATCAGTCTAAGATGCTCTTCTTTTCACATTTTGGAATGCCATTCCAAACAACTCATGATGCCGTTCCAACAACTCATGATGTTCTACAGCCATAACTAGCAGCATCTATGAAATGTTCTTTATACACAAAATAATTATCACACTACTTATGTTGCTGTGCAATAATTAAAATTGATATAAACAAAATATTAATGGCAGCTCTACACATATAGTTGGCATGTACTAAATTTTAGGGCTTAAAATTACTATGGATAAAGAGGTCTGAATGATAAAAAAGGAAACTGATTTTCAGGAAAGTTTATGGCAAGAATTCAACTGAAGAAAGTGTCTCAGTTATTCAAATTTAGATTTAGAGAATATATGGAAATTATATATATCCAAGTCTTAATATTACACTTGACTACTGTTGAAAATGTCAGTATAAGTTTATTGTCTTTTATGATTGGCTACCTTCAGAAATGCCTTTTTTTAAAGAAAGAGAGGAAAAGTTTCAAAAGAAATTGTGTTCTATTACTTCACATTTAAATGTCTTATCTTGCTAGACTGGGTAACATGAAGTTTTTAATGATGGAAGGGTCCTGAGAAAAAGTAGAATAAGGCAGCTACATAATAAATGGCCAGGATATGTCTGGTGGATGAATGACTTGAAATAAATCACAAATAGGATGGAGAGCTCAATATTTTTAGGAAAATATTTCTAAAGTAAAGCAAGATTTTTGAAATACTAATGATCATTTACATTTGTTATCTTATATTTCCAGACAGATGCACATAAAAATAAATGACTATGATTGCCTGAACAGGTGGAATATATAGGTATATCATAAATGTATACAAATATAGCTCAGTGTATCCACTCTGCAATCTACAAGTACAGATAAGCAGATTAGTTTAACCAGATGAAGCTAAACGTGGGCAGAATATACCCATAGCCAACATATGCAAACACACATACAAAACTCATAAAGAGAAATCTGATATGTGAAAGATTCATACCCTCTTCCCAAGAGTGAGTTCATTAATAATACTCTTCTACTACAACTTTTGTACTATGAAGAAGTTCGCAGGGACCTTTGGTCAAAGAGGATAAGTCATAAAAAAGACCTAATGAAATCCAATATATTGAATTAATACTTACTATAAATACTTTCTGAATGCAAATAAGCTATATTTAAAAATAAGTAGAAACATATTGAGAAAATCCACAAATATTGGAAATAAAACAAGAAACCTTTCAGTATAAACAAAGAAAAGAAAATTTCAGTTATAATTCACATGCCAGGCAATGATAGATTTTAAACATTTTGTATGCTTTTTTTGTGACAGGATACCATAGTCTATTTGTGTGTATGGACAAAAAAAACATGTATCTTCTCAGGTCATACGCCAAAACACATCTTCTCACATCAGCACATATCCAGGGCACCTTCAGTGGTCACTTGTTATTCCATCCTATGGATGCACTGCAACTAATTTGTAAAGTCTAACAGGTTCTTCTAAACACACTGCTGTTATGAGCAGTGTTGAGAAAAATAAATGACATCTATCTCTCATTATTTCCAAAACATCACTCAGTATAAGTGATGACTAGGGACAATCACATATTTTAAATGTGATCATCATCAAATTGCCTGTTGGAAAAGGCATAAGCAACTTAAATGTTAAGCAGCAGCGTAAGAACTACTGTGGGTTCATCCTCACGTTATAGCTGGAAAACTGTATTTCATCCTCTTTGAACGTAAATTCTTTCTTTTATGAGAATTGCTAAATATTTTCTTCCGAAGCCCATATGTCATGCTGAGGTCTGCCAGACAGTACTTTATCCTAGAATGCCTAGCAGACATGAGGTCCTTGGGTTTGATGTTCAATACCAAAGAATAAAGAAATTATTGTTTGGCATATTCCTTACAGATTTCAAAGAAACCACTGTAAAATGAATATACATTTATACTGTAAATATTTGGAAACCTCATTGTCTGATTGGCAAATCTTTCTGTCATGATTTTGATTGTTATTTCGATACACTCAACTTCAAAATGCTTATCTATAGGTTGGGGGTTTAGCTCTATGGCTGGGTTTAGCATGCTGATCCCTGGGTTCAATCCCCCATTTCCCAAAAAGAAGAAAAACATAATGGCCAACTCAGTTTTCATGTCATTTTTAGCAAATACTTTGCCAGCATAAATGTGTATAAGTAGGCATTTGTATTTGCCTCTTGCACTTTTCTCATTTTGCATTATTAAAATTATCTAGACACGTTCCTTCAGGCATTATGGGTTTATAGCTTGTTTCTGGGCATGGTAGCACAAGCCTGTCATTCCAGACACCAGGATGCTGAGGCAGGAAGTTGGCATGTCCTGGGCCAGGCAGGGCATATTTCCAAGGCCCTGTCTGAAACTAAAGAATAAAATAGCTAGTGATGTTGCTTAGCATTAAAGCGGCCCTGGGATTAATCTCAACTTTTGAAAACAATCACAGAAAACAAATAGCTGGTATTCTCCAAACAGTTAACAGGCTTTTCATTCAAGGATAATTTATCTGTTCCTAATATGAAAGGTCAGTTTTATAACTCTTCTAGATTCTCACTGGTATTTGGGTGTATCTGGATTTTCTGTTCTGTTCCACTTAATTAATTCTTTATCTGTTAGTATACAACTAGCTGGTGAAAACTAAGAACATATCTTCACTGTTAGATGGGCAAATCTTTGTTCTTTATAAACATTTTCTTAATGTGGTCACAAAAGTAGAAGACAACAAACATGGACCTGCAAGACATTAGGGCTTTGATATATCATTTTCATTTGATTTATGGAAAATGGATCAACATACAAAGAGTTCCTCCTTTGGGAAAAATAAACCTTCTAACTCAAACACAGGGAGGCTGGGCACAGGTGAACGTGGTGACCCTGGATACTCTGACAATACCCTAAAGCTTCAACATGGAACTTTAGGGCCACTGACTGCAACCTGCACGGACAGGCTGCCTGCCTGTTGCATGCTGCCCATGTTCTTGGTGACTAAGAGCAGCACCTTTGGGATGTTGCTTGCCAAATGCTCCACACTCCCTGCCTAAATTTACATAGAAACATGAATGTATAACATAAGGAAATGGTCCTAGGACATCAGGAATCAGCACTGTTGTCTTAAGTAACTTAGGGAAATGATGTTGAGTGGAACAGTGGTAATCATCAATATTGCACAGGAAACCCTTAGGAGAAGTTTACTATTCTCTGCCTGAATGCAGGATATAATTGAAAAGGCAATATGAGTGTGCTCTATGAAAAGTGTGAAATCTGCCACTGGTTTCCAGTATCCTCTATCAGAGCATGCAATAAAAATAAATGAAGGACTTGGAGATAACGCAGGATTTGTCCACATTTGTTGTCATGAGGATGCTTGATTAATTGCAATATTTAGCAACCTTTCAAGGTTAGGGGAACTGAAGGTAAGTGAAAGTGTGGGAATGTTAAATGAAATCTATTGAGGAGAGAAAATGGAACCCCTAATTAAGGCACTGTGAAATATTTTATTTTATTTTATTTTCAACATAAAGAACATCTGTTTTGGGGCTGGAGCAGTGGCTGAGCGGTCACAGCACTTGGGAAGCAAGCATCTTGGTGAGGGGACCGCGGCCCTCCCAGTGTCCTCACCCTGCAAGATGCTTACTTGTCCCACAGGTGCCTTTACCACTGGGTTCCAGCCATACTTTCTGTTCTCTATCATTCATACCACTTTTGCCTCCGGCAGGCATAGGACACACTTTGGCTTCATTTCCCATACTTACAGCCTTCTGGATCTTGCTCTAAGCTTTGTATCCCACTTGGCATCTGAGGTAATTGAGCCTGTAAGACCTCCTCCTGCCAAAAGCACAGGCAATTCATCTTGTGGGGGGCAGGGTGAAGGAGCCCGCTGGCTCCTAATCCGCAGTCCGACTACTCCACCTGAGGCACCTTCCTCCCGCTGGCCTAAAACCGCCTCGGCAATCCAATACTTGCGCCTAGAGTCCAACCAACCAGTTCTGCCACAGCGCTCCCCAACAGCAGACCTCTGCGATTTGATGGCGGTCAGCCAAGAAACAGTCACAGCCAAACTAGTGCACGCCCTCACACAGCTCTGATTGGCTGGGAGTCCTATGATCCCTGCACAAGGGCGAGACCCTGCCTTAGGCCAACTGCCGCCCAGTGTTTCCTTTGAAATGTCAAGACAAGCCTCAGGGGCAGTTGGCTGTTAACAGTCCTCCTCCAGACTGCCTCCTCCATGGGAAAGCAGGCTTTGAACCTGAGTGGGCTTAAGGTATAGTGAAGTTCAGCATGCTGAAGGCCTGGTCTCCAAGGAAACTCCCTTATCAAATGCCTACTTCACTCTATCTCCCCGTGTACTGCCCAAGCCATGGCGCCCTAGCAGGTCTACATAGGAATTCAACACTTGCAGTAACTGGTGATTGACTTGTATCAACATCCCTCCTGTTATCTCTAGGCAAGACATCTCTCTGGGTTCCTGACCCTAGCAAGTTTCTGATGTCTCCTTCCTTGTTCTTCCACCTCCTGCTCATGGTCCTCCTGTTTTTCCTCATCCTGTCCTCTACCTCTGTGCTATGGATTCCACTTCTTCAGCAACTGGTCCTCTGGGGAATCAGCAGGAGCCTCAACTTAAACACATGTCCAAATCTCAGGACTCACTACTGGGACATTACTCCTTGTCCATCCTTTCTTTCTGCCCGGGGATTACTCAGTGATTTCTGGGACTGTTTCCAGGTCGCCTGCACCCTGCTGACTCTCAGCCTCTCACTTACTGATTGGGGAAGTAACTGAGTTGCTATCTGTAGGAGGTCCAGGCAGAAGCACTGCTGCCCTGGCTCCAGGCCTAGCAGTCTGGAGATTTGCACCTTCAAAGGCAACAGTTCCAGTCCCAATCCGGCCTGGTGAGGAAAGACCTAGAAGATGAACAACTGTGACTAAGTAGAAGACTGGCACACCCTCCATAACCTGCAAGAGGAGAACATCTGGACATTGCTGTAAGTGTTCTGCATCTAGGTATCAAATCTCAATTGCTCCATCAGCTTTTCACATCAGGTAAGCATTGGAAGCATTCTCTTGGCTTAACTCTAAGCAAACTTACAGTTTGCTAAGGCAATCATGAATATGGCCAAGAACAAAGCAGGAAAACCTTCATACCCCATTACTCCCCTGCCTAATCTACTGCAATTCATTGCCGGGGTGCCATGTGAGCTTACAGCATCTGCTCTTCCCCTCAATACCCATGAACTAGAAACCCTCCTAAAGTAGGAAAGTAAAGTTACTTGCCTGCTCTACTTCCTCCTGCTTTCATCTATCCTGCTCCAGTGCATGCTCACACAATCTGACTCTCTTCCTCCCCGGTTACTTTTCAGGGCTTGGATGTCCCCTCAGGTCCATTGAATGCTACACCCAAGGTATGTGATGATGACTGTCATGTGTATTATGGGTCTTGGGATCTTCACTGGTAAAGACTGTTCTCCATCTTTCTGCAAAACTAGAGACAGCTGGATTGAACCAACATTGCCCACATTTGGTCCCTTCAAGACTGCCAAAACCACAAACACATTTTTCCTTTATTTATTTATTTTTAATTAGATGTATATAGTGATACAATTGAGGGGGAAACATTATCAAACCATCAATAACCAATGTATATATACTTAGTTGTCCAGGGCTAATGCTAAATCATGGATGCCCAGCTTGGGTTTCCCCTGTTGCTGTTTCCCCCAGAAGAACTCCTGCGTTAAATGAGTATCTCCTTGAGAAATGACATCTGCTTCTGAGATGGTTCCCCCATATTCCCACTCTCCAATCTCCTAGGAGTTCTTCATACACCCTCCCTACCCCCCCTTCCCCTCCCTACGCCTCCTAGTAACCTAGGGAGCCATCCCCCTATTTCGTGAGAATCATGCAATTTGAAGTTATACACATTTTTTATTAAAGAAAGAATAATTATATCTCTGGTTTGCAGTTTTACAATTATCAAAGGAATAGCATGTTGTCTGCAAATGCGTAGTCTGAATATTTTGCTCTACAATTTATAGATAGTTTTAAGCAAAGCATGAAAGAAGTCAACACTTACACCAAGAAATAGTACATGTTTATAACAAATATTCTGATTCTGGCAGAATAAGTTCTTTCGCTGAATTAGATCAGAGTTTTCATGCTTGCCTCTGGAAAATTGTAATGAAAAATGCCTACTTTTTCCCCTACAAAATTGCTGCATTTTGAAGCATGTTTTAAACATTAATCACATTCCCAGGATTGTACAGTGAATGAGTTGAATCTGCTTCCCAGGTCATTGTCCCAGGGCACATTGGTTATATAGTGGCAGGTTTAAGAAACAGAACTATTTTCTGTAGTCCTGGCTCTGCAATTCCAGTTCCCCTGGGATATTCCTCCAAATAAAACTTGCAGGAGTATCTGTCTGGGGATCAGAAATGATGAGTAAAAATTCTTGACCAAAATTTGCCTTTAAAAAACCCTGGCTGGGGCTGGAGCAGTGTCTCAGCAGTTATGGAGTTTGCCCAGCATGCACAAGTACACAAGTTCAAACCCCAGCACCACATACAGAACAGTGTATGGGAGCAGTGAAAGCCACGTGAAAAAATAAATAAGATTGTTTCTTTCTATCCCCCCCTTAATAAAAAGAGTCCTGGCAGCTCCACCAGTGACTGTACAAACTGTGTGCCAAAAGTTAGGTTTGGCCATCTTATTTTGATCTTTGATGATACCATGCTCCTCTGAGTCCACTTCCCCAGAGCCATCCCTATTTCTCCAGTGGAAGAACAGAGTGAGCCTCATTGAGAAGGGAGGACTTTTGCTTGGAGGCCAGTTCTGCAATACTAAGGGCAGGTTTCACCTAAACTACTTGGCTGCAATGACAAGCTCCCATCTCCAAAGTTATTTTTAAAAATATTGTGGAGGCTGGAACTAAACTCAGGCCTGTGTGAAAGATAGTCAGTCGCATACATTAGACCCGACAAAGGCATAGCAACACATAACCTATGGCAATCATAGATTGTATCAGGAAGGAGGGAGGAGGGAACTTGGGAAGGGGAAAGGGAGGCAGAATAGGGAGGGATCTGGGGGTAAATATGATTTAAGAATATATGTATATCATATTGTTACTTTGTATACATTTTTGATTGTACAATAACTAAATTTCTTTTAAAAATGAAAACAAAAAAAATAAAGTAGAAAATGAAAAAAGAAATCAGTTGTATCAAACTGGAGTTCTCAAGTTTTTGGTCCATGTTCTGTCATACAGTTTGCTCACTATGAAACTACCTACTCCATCTTCACAGGGGGAGAGTAGGTGAAAGAAACTGAGTTTTTATGAAAGACTTTCAAAATCAAAAAGTCAGTCTTGTGTTGCAAAGGGACATATTTCCAAGTGCGATGACTCAAGTGTTCCCCTGCTCTTTGGCACAAGACCAATGTGTAAAATTATATTGTCCTATACAGCTTGTGATTGGTAATGAAACTACGCATGATCACACCTTTTAAAATGGTCTGCTCACATTTCATTGAAAACTTCAACATTTTAATGATATTTGTTGGAGTCTGACCTTCATTCTATTTCATCAGCTGCCCTAGAGTGACCTTGTGACAATTATTGGGGTCTGACCTTCACCTCCAGTTCATCAGCCACCCTAGTGTGATCTTATGACTATTTGCATAAGCTCCTTCTGAAAGGGCTGCTAGGTCGTGCTTTGTTAAAGATTAGGGTGGGTT
>PVKS010025469.1:0-29827 GCA_004027875.1 Aplodontia rufa
GAGAGAGAGAATCAATTTTTATTGAGATTTTCACATGGTTTTCATTGCTCTGACACTTAGTTGTGTACGTGGGTGCTGGGGTTTGAACCCGTGTACTTGAGCATGCTGGGCAAGCGCCATAACCACCGAGCCACCACTCCAGCCCCAAGTACAACAATTTTTGTGGTCCATAAATGTTCTTACCTTGTATTAGAATAATTACTGAATAGGAAGATGATACCTGAAATATCATTTCTGTCTCTTTCCAAATAAGTTTAATTCTCTTAAAAGGCCAAGTTTCTACCAGTAGAATATTTATGGTGTTATATTCTTAGTGAATACCAAATAAAATACTTTTTATTCAATGTAATTAATAAAGTATGTTATGGAACAGAAAATAAATAGAAAACAACAATTTGATTCGATTTTTTGCATTCAATTGTAAAAATAACATATCAAAGCTAAAGATAATTCAGAAAAAGGGAGGTAAATATACATACAACCCCACTCTCGAAGCACAATTATTATTATTTATTCCCTTTGGAACTATGTCCATATGTATATTTTAGATGTAAAATGAATAGACAGTTACTATATATACAAACATATATGTATATATATACACACATGCAATAGTTTTGTATTTTTTATTTAACATTTATATCATGTTTTTCCATTTTCTATTGCCATTAGTAGTAACTATACACTAATAGTCTTTAACTTCTCAACTAAAATATCTTAAGATTTTTCAAAAGTGAATGGTGATTTAGAGCAGCACCCAGAACCCTATGGTTTATTAAACACAACCTTCTCCTTTCATAGGAGGTGGGAACTTTGCCCCTGAAAGTCAGGGCAGCTGACCGTGGTTAAATAGATAATTAACATAAGAATTCAGTTCAGATCTTCCTACTACACCCAGGCCACTGCCTGTCTCAATGTATCCGAGGTTTTTTTTTTTTTTTTTTTTTTTTTGAGAAAGAGAAACAATTTTTATTTAGCTTTTCATGTGACTTTTGCTGCTCTGAGACATTGCTGAACTTACAAAGAGGCTCAATGCTGCTGAAACCTATTGCTTTTGTTCTTACAGTGGACAAGACTACTGGCATTCCAGTTCACAATGCCTGAGGCAAAATTCAACCCTGCATTTTTATTTCCCAAAGAAAACAAAAATTTAGCTTTAAAAAGTTGCAGGTAACAAAACAGAAATTTTGTCGTCCACATGATAGAAAAAACAAACTTTGGTATCCAGCTTCCTTGTAGGAGACATACCTTTCAAATTACAGACATAACTACAACGAGGGTCAAAACCTGGACAGTTATGCAATATTGAGTGTTCTAATCTTTGATACTTTTATTAATACAGTTCAATTTAAGAATAGTATTTGGTATCTGTTTCAAAATATAAGAGTGTTATCTCTCCAATTGTAACAAACTCGAGAGACCTTCCAGTGATGGGATGGGAAACATCAAGCTAGAAATTTATTTATTTATTTATTTATTAATTAGAAGTATATAGAGATACAATTGAGGGGAAAACATTATCAAACCAACAGTAATCAATGTATATATACTTTGTTATCCAGGGGTAATGCCAAAACATGGATGACCACCTTGGGTTTCACCTGTTGCAGAAGAACTCATGCGTTAAATGGGTATCTCGTGGAGAAATGACATCAGCTTCTGGGATGGTTCCCCCATATTCCCACTCTCCAGTCTCCTATGAGTTCTTTATACACCCTCCCCCTCTTCTCATCCCCCTCCCTACGCCTCCAAGTATCCTAGGGAGCCATCCCCCTATTACTCTTAAGAGTCGTACAATTCGAAGTATTGTTAGGTTAGTCGTCTACCCTACTGCTTCCCCATATATTCTAGCATCCACAGATGAGAGAAACCATTCGGCCCTTGAGTCTCTGAGATTGGGATACTTCACTGAGCTTAATTCTTTCCATCTCCGTCCATTTGATATCAAAAGCCATAACATTGTCTTCTCTGATGGCCGAGTAGTATTCCATTGTATATATGTACCAAAGCTAGAAATTTAGTGGAGAACATTTAAGGGGTGGTTGACAGATCATGCCAACTACATGAGGAAAAGATGTGGCTTCGTAGTATTGGAAAGCTTTAGACATCTTGAAACCTTTGCAGTGGTGGCAAATTTCTAGAATCTCACCTTTGGTTTTTTGAAAGACATATCAGATTTAGCAGTAGTTCCTTGTTCTCTGGTCATTCAAAAGGAAATATTCATAATGCTTACTAATTTTTTTTTAAAGAAAGAGGGGGCAGTGAGAGAGAGAGAAAGAAAGAAGCAATTTTTATTGAGCTTTTCAAGTAACCTTCATTACTCAGACACTTTGTTGTGTTACATGGATGCTGGGGTTTGAACTCACATACTTGCACATGCCAGGCAAGTGCCGTAACCGCCAAGCCACCGCTCCAGCCCCTTACTAATATTTTTGAGAATAACAGTAGCACACCGCTCATGTTAACAGTTCTGTAAATATACTATTTTTTCTCTGTAAAACTGAATTTGCAAGGTGCTCTGCATATAGAAATCTAAATCTTGATATGCATTCAGAAATAGCTGGAAATCAATAACATCTGTTTTGTAAGGCATAGAATGGAGTGATAGTGAGATATAAGAAAGTCTGAGGACATGGCATTAGCCTTGGATAACTAAGTATATATACATTTGTTCTTGATTGTTTGACAATGTTTCCCCCTCAACTGTAACTCCATATTCATCTAATGAAAAAAAAAAAGAAAGAAAGAAAGTCTGAGGGCTGAAGTGGTGGCTCTGTGGTTGCAGCATTTGACTGGCATACGTGAGTATGCAGGTTGGAACCCCAGCACCATGTACACAACAATGTGTCTGAGGAACGGAAGTCACATGAAAATCTAAATTAAAAAATTGCTTCTCTCTCTCTCTCATTGTCCCTCTTTTGGTTAAAAAAAAAAGAAAGAAAGCCTACAGTGCTAAAAGTAGTTATTTAATTTATAAGTATGTCTTGAATTGTTATAAAGCAGGGTCTTACAGCAAGGAATTCTCTGCCAATACTTTGAAATCCATAGTTTCTGTGTTATCCAGCTTTTTATTGCTGCTGCCAAAACTCCTTAGAAGACCAACTTAGAGTAGGAAAAGTTTATTTGGTGCTCACAGACTCAGAGGTTCAGTGCATGGTTTTGTTACAGACCTGGGAACTTCTGGGAAACTGAGGCAGCACAGAAACACCTCTTCAAATCTCTGTTGTTGCAATCAAGTGAGAAAGATTTCAGACATCTTAGAGTAGGCACGGATTTATTGAAGGGATAGGAAAAGGAAAGAGGACATGCTCAAGGAAGAGAGTGGGTCCTCTCATACAGGAAAGGGACAGAGTGACTCTCCCGTGCTCCAGTTTTATTAGAGCTCCCAGAGAAATTTCCAGAAAGTCCTGCCCAAGTCTACCTCTTGACTTTTGGTGGAAAGAAGATGTCATCAGACTTTCAAGTCACCACTATCATGAAACTCTAGGTCACACTGGCCCATGCTGACCTGTTCTTAACCACTAGATTTTTTTTTTAGCTTTTTTTTCTTTTGGTTTTATTTTTTGATCTATTTGTTTATCAATTCTTTCTTTATTTATTTTTTACATTTTTTAATTTTATTGAGGAGTTGTGTTGTTGTACAATCATAAATGTATATTTAGTAACAATACGATATGCCCTTGATCCTTACCAGAATTATCACCCACTCCCCAGTCTCTTGACTCTTCTAAATTCCTCCCTAGAACAGGTATGTTTTTATATAACTATTGGATTCTTAATCACACATTCTTACAGATTTTATAGTTAGGAGGAATTATCCTTTTCTCCCTGAGTTTCAGGATCCGGCTTATGAAAAGATCACAAAAGTCTCTCCTTTCAGTGTAACCAGGGTTCGGCTTACTGCATTATTTTGGGCCTGGATTTCTCACGCTGATAACAGGTAGTTTGTTGAGAAATGTGACATATCCTGTCTAATTAAGCCAGGCAGGGATACAGGTAAATTTCTTCTTGGAAAGAAAGCATGTGGGAGTCAGCACAGACCTATTTATGGAATTATTACTTTTGCTCTGAGCATTTGCACCTGTCTGTCCCCTATCAGTTGGCCACCTCCATAACTTTGGGCCTAAAGCTGGAGGAAAGCTGTTTATTTCATGATAACTAGGAAGTAGAGATAGTGAGGAGGATGGGCTACAGGGTTGATGAACCCTTCCAGGGCACAACTCCCAGGTGACCCACCCATCCAGCCACACCCCACCTACCTACAGCTATCACCTAGTTGGTCAAAACTAGGATGAACTGATTAGGTCATAGTTATCATTTAATC
Source organism: Aplodontia rufa (assembly GCA_004027875.1). Lineage (NCBI taxonomy): Eukaryota > Metazoa > Chordata > Mammalia > Rodentia > Aplodontiidae > Aplodontia > Aplodontia rufa. The sequence continues at coordinate 4,325 of PVKS010025469.1, forward strand.
ATTTCATTTCTGAACATTAGCACAGGAGTTTGGAAAGAGTGAGAAAGATTTCAGACATCTTAGAGTAGGAAGAGGCTTCAGCATCCTGGACTGCACAGCCACTGGTGGTTTCAGTTCCCCAGCCTGCAGGCAGCCATTGTGGGACAAGGCAGCCAATGGTTGTCTAAGCCAATCAATATATCATGTTGATTTTGTTCATCTAGATAACACTTACTAATTCAATTTACAATAAAAAGAATTTACCAAAGAAAGAATATTTGTTTTCCAGTTAATCACTTGGTAAAAAGAAATGATTGTAAGAATTAGGATTTCAGGCAGCAATAGCTAATAGTTCATTATTTTACTATTAAAAATATAGTTTAGATTACGCACTACACATTTATATTATAAAAACTGGAAAAAATACTATTTTCTCACTTTTTTGCGTACCTTTTTTTTCCAAAATGATAAAGAGATTCAGTTCATTTTCCAACACCTCTTCACAGACTAGGATGGAATAAACTTTGTGTATCAGAAACAGTCCCTGAACACCTACTCTGACTTCTAAAACCTAGTATGGAAAGCAAATGAGGAAATAGAAGGTTTTCATTCTCTTTATCAAAGAGGAATGTTTAAGAAGCACGTGATGTTGTAAATTATTCTGTAGTAATTAGAGCAGCATGTTATTGTAAAATCCTCTAACTATACAATGATAGGGAGAAGAACCCTAGAGAATTATTCTGATAGTAATAATTATCTCACTATTATAATGGTAATCTTCATGTTGTCTGAGAGTAGAAATGGTGAATGGGGGGACCAGAGAAATTAGAAGTTTTTATATAAGAACATCCTAAAAATTGATAATGACTGACACCCTGAAAATGTACATAAGTAATGACATTGTCATTGCAAATGACTTTTCAAGGTCCAATTTCTTTAATAAGTTAGTGTGATACTAAGTAAAGATGTTGGTTTTTCCCCCCATTCTTTTACACCCTTTGTTATATAGAGTATGTGAAGTGCAGATGGAAATTTGACTTGGCAAGGAATCAGTATTATTTTCCCAGTGAAGAAAACAGTTTTAAATTAGAAACTTTAAATCAACATCTGCATTGACTATCAGAGTTCTGTTTGACAACATTTACAAGATGCACTGGTTTACAGGAAATGAAATTTGCAAATGATAAAGTCTGCCTGTAATGCAAACTAAGGTGTACAGATGCAAGTATTTTACTCAACATATTAATAGCCAAGAGGAATGAGTTCCAACAGATACTAATATCCTGAACTGCCAGTATAATGTTTTTCTATGTCTTGAGAGTGTAAAATAGCTCTGCTTCAAAAATAACCCATCTTTGCCTACAGACAAAAATAATCAAATTATCTGAGTCATATAATCACTCATCAGTGAGCAAATGACTCAAATCCATTTTATTATCAGATAAATTAAATCACATGTTCTATTTTGTTTCTCCATCCTAGATAGAAGACCTTCAAAGACAAACATTCATGGTCTACAAATGATTTATATTTGACATAGAAAATTTTCAATTAAAATATATCACAATTATTTCTCCATTGGTGAAAATTAAAGCACCACACCAGAAATACAAAGCTTTCAAAAGAAGAACCATAGAATATTTATGAAAAGTGTAGAAACTGGACATCATTTGAAGTATTATATAAATTCTCAGAAATAAACATTAAAAAATTAATGATAATATTTTTACCACAAATTTTCAAAATTTTAGAGATATGTAGGGACTAATATAGAAGTCTCATTTGATGCAATATTAGTAATGTATTATAATTAATCAACAGTCTCTAAAGGTTGAACCTAGATTTAGCAGCAAGAGACCAGCATGAATTTAACATTTGTGTGAGATGTAGCTGCATAGCTAGCTATGCAGGCATTATAAGTTCTAGGTGAAAAGTGAGAAAAGGAAGCTTTAGTTCTGGATGCTTTGACTCCCAGGTATGGGAGAAAATTATATGGTCCCACCAGTGACAAATGTATCAAAAAATGGAAATGAAGGGACCTTTCCCTAAGATAAAGAAGACTAGGAAGAACAAAGTATCTGCTATGGTACCATTTGCAAAATAACATTATTGCATGACACAGGCCACCAATCAATTTCTTGCTAACAATTTTGTTCTTTGTAATGAGAGTGGTTTGGTATATTGGACAGAAGGAGCACTGCAATGAAAATTAGTCCTTGATCTAAATAAATTGTGACGTAGATACCTTACATATGTCTTTCAATGGGCTTCAGCTTCCTCATTTGGCATAAAGAACAGTTTAAAAGAGTTCAGTCTGACTCTGAAAGATCTAGATATCTCTAATTTTGAAATGTAATGTTAATTTATTTTTCAAAACTTAATCTAAATCTTATTTTCTAAATTAGGAAACCTGTGTTAAATATATGATATCTTATTTCATTGTCCATTAAGCCATTCATTCATTCATTCATTCACTGTTATTGATCACCCACCTAGTGATCATTCTAGTCCTGTGTTGATAAACTATAGGAAGACTACAGTGATACACTGCAGCTGAAACAAAATATTAGTAGCAGAGGTGGTGAGAAAGTGGTTAGATTCTAGATATATTCTACAGGCATCAACAAGAGAATTTGCTGAAAGACTGGACATGGGAAAATCTAGAAAGGTAAACAGAAGTAAAGGGGAAGGAAAGAAAAGACAAGAAAGAGAGAGAGAAAGGGGAAGGGAGGGAGGAAAGCATTGTTTCTGCAATTTCCATTTTTACAATCTCACCTCTTCCCCTTCTAAGGATATTTACTTTTCCTTTTCACGTCCACAAGATGATGAAAGTATTTTGAAATAGGACTGACAGTTTACAGTGTGCTTTCAAGTTTTAAAAATAAAAAAAATTTAAAAAGTTTCTAATATATATTTTTTTAGATCATAGCAATTGAAACCACAAGAACATCATCCCAAATGCTTTTATTGACCCCATCCTTCCCTCTCCTCACATACCTTTTTTAACAATGCCAACCTTTATTTACTGCTGTCCTACACTATGTTCACCTCCAATGTCCGTCTGTTTCATATGCTCTGTATTATTCTCCCTCTTCCCTTCCCATCAATTGGCCCACATTTGTCATGCTTTCAACTAGAAATACTGATGAATGAGAGCCGGCTTCAGAGAGCACAATCACCATCATCAGGACCATTGCAGCTGCCTTTTTCATTTCTTTTTAGTCTTCCTGCCCCATCATTCTCACGTCCAAAGCTGACCTTCAATTCTGAGAAGCTTCAATTTTAAAAACCATTCTAATTATTTATCTGCAACCTCACATTTCAAACAGTTGCAAGAGAGACCTGCTGTAAGTCTTCTCTCATAGCATCAAGCTCCACCATGTTGTCCGCGGACGTGCAGATGGTGACAGACAAAGCTGAAAGCTCCAGAGTACATCCCCCAGTCGAGAACACAGTGGCTTCCATCTGCTAACATATTCGTATTTGCCTCATTTTCCCACAAGTACTCCTCTTTACTTTCCACTCACGCTGGCAACTCTCAGCAGGCAGCTCGTGGTTGGCATCTATTTCCATCTTGTAGTAGTTCTTGAGGTCCCATTTTCTAAACAGCGTGATATTATAAAGACAAGTGCTGAGGACACATTACAGCCCCTCAGAAGCATTAGAGTATTCCCACTCCTCAGCAATTTTTAGTTTAACTGCTCAGTATTGGTGAAAAAGTACCTGCTGTCTGTTAGCAACAAAATGTCAAAAATATTTGTAATACAAATTTTCTCTGACTACTGGGTATTTCATCAAATTTTTATAGTATTAACAATAAATTTGGGGGAGGGCAGAGGGAGGGAAGATAGGGAGTGAACTAGGGAGACAATCAACAATGTAGCACACTCTTTACCCCCACCCCTAGAAGTCAAATAATTTTTATGTAATCTTGAATTCTGGAAAATTTAAAATCTAAATATTTATATCAGTTGGAGAGATAAAGTATAGAAGAATCGAAAGACTAGGATGTGGGTTATGTGGGGTACTCTGGTTTAGAATTAAATGCATATCATAATGTTACTTTATATGCATTTATAATTGTACAACTCATCTCTTTAATAAAAAAAGAAAAAATAAAATCTTGCCTATTTTTTAATAACAAATTCAAGGATAAATGGAGGGGATAGAGTAGGTGTATGAATTATACATATTCCTATTTATACACATCACTTTGTGATAGTTTTTGAGATTTTTTTGACAAAATATTGGCTTTATCCTACAAAGCCACATCATAAAAATGACACAAAATATGGACTAGGAATATCAACATATTCCCAAAGATTGTATTTTCATAAGCACAATCCAATATCAACCAATACATACTGATTTATGGTTTTCATACAAATATAGAAGGATGTTTTACCAGGTTGTCAAATACAATGTGAAATTTAAGTCTATCCAGGAGAACAGTTTTTGATAGAAATTGCTCAATTAAAAGGATCAATTCATAAATTAATGTCATAAAAGCAGCAAAGCGATTTGTCAAAAAGTACAGAGGTGTTAGCTAATTTTAGGAAAGGTTCAATAACTGAAAGTTTTTTTCAAATTGCCAATGGATTCAATACTAGCTGTTAATTTTGTTCTCCTTCCTGGTATTAAGTTTGTGGAAATATCTATAATCCAAAATAGCTGTTCTAATTTGACATGAGGGATGCCAAATTAACACTGTATTTTTCCTTTATCACTCATGTATAAATGTGTTTGAGGCTTAGATATTCATCATTAAGTCACAACATAAGTGATGCAAAATTTTCTTCCTTTAGTTTTGAAAAACAATTGCTTGGGCTGGAGAGGTGGCTTGGCCGTTAAAGTGCTTGCTCTGCATGCGCAGGTATGCAATTTTGAACCCCAGCACCATGTACACAACAAAGTCTTGGAGTAATGAAAGCCAACTGAAAAACTAAATAAAATTGATTCTCTCTTCCTCTCTTTCCCTCTCTCTCTCTTAAAAAAAAAGAATAAAGAAAAACAAAGGCTCAGTTTGAATGACTATTAATTTCATCTGATCATTTCTTCCTAAGCCAATTTTTCAGAAAACAAATAGTCCCTATTCAAAACAGTCCCTGTTCCTAACAAGGAACATAAATGCATTACACCATGCTGATATACTCAACTCTTCCTGGGCTGTGTCCAGAACTATCAACAACTACCGTGGAGTAAGCCATCAGAGGTTAGGAAGTTAGATTTCACATTCAGGGAGATAGAAGGCTGGTGCATCACAGTCTGAATTAAAGAAAACTTACCATTTTTCCATAACAAGAAATATGAGCAACACATCATCAAAACTTACACCCTGGGAAAGACACTAATATTTCAAAAAATCAGCTCATCTATGAAACAAAAATTATAAAACATAATCAATGGAGTTACATAGATTGAATGAAATAAGAAATAAGGTAAGTGAAAGAGTTGTACAGAGAAGGCTCAGTGAAAATGAAAACTTTTATGATCATTCTCTTAAATAGTCACAATTGTTACCATTCACACGGTACTAGTGCTTTAGTTCTATTATTATGTCATCTAAATGAACTCATCATAGAATAGAAGAATAGAAAATAATGTTTACTTAAGTGTGATATGTCTTTTTTTTAAAGTGAGAGGAACAGTGAGAGAAAGAGAGAGAGAGAATTTTATTTAGTTTTTTACATGGCTTTCGTTATTCCAATACTTCATTGTGTATATGGTATTGAGGTACAAATCATCCTTGTGCATGCCAGGAAAATGCCTGAGCCACTGCTCCATCCCCAAGTCTGATAGGTCTTAATGTTACTTTTAAATTTATTAATTGCTTATTTCTAAATTTGGGAGTAGTGTTATTAATAGAAAGTATGCAATTCTTCACTTGCTGTTTCAGAAATCTGAATTGTTTGACAATTAATTTTTTTCTAGCTTTTCTAAGAATTCTTCTTTCACTTAGATTTGGCAATGACCTTACAAATATCCACTATAACATGTTTATATTTGTGCTGGGTTTTAGAAAATAAAAAACAATTTATATTGTCATTTATATTCATAAACCCTACAATGATTTTCTTGCCTGTGGAGCACTGATTGTTATGGTAGAAAAATAAAATTATTGGTGGATTAGGAATGGCTGTTTGAATGTAGACTGTCTATACCACCTGAGAGGAATTATTAAAATTATAGAGCCCCAGAGGCTCTGTTGGCTCTCTCAGTGTTCCAAGATATTCATGTTCTACTCTGGTTAGATCACTATGCATTCTAGGTTTAAATGTATACTTAGGGAATTCAGTTGTTTACCTTATGAGTTGTTATGTCAATAAGATGTTATCACTTGACATGTAATACTTCAAACCATGACAGAGAAGGGCTAGAACTACTTTCATTTTGATATTACACTTTATAAAAATCTCCTTACAAAGCCAACTTTTGCAAAACAAGAGACAGAAGTTGATTGGTTCATTCTCCCAATGAAGTCAATGGCCTGTACATTTGGTTTACAGATCCAATTTAAGGACATCCACTTCCTGTGGTTCTGCTATTTTACATGTGTGCATTGTGACTGACTGGTTTAGAGACTTTGTAACAACACATGATGAAAATGCATGCTATTCCTTTCATGATGTTCAAAAAAGCAAAATGTGGACGTGGATAAGGAATGGGAAGAGGAAAGACCACATAACTACATGCCATAGCAATGCCCTGTATTACATTTAAAAGTGCTTAGTGAGTGTTCGAGATTTATAAGTAAATAAGGTAGTACCTAATAAATAACTGAAAACAGCAGGAGACAGCATTAAGCATATATAATGAACTGAGGATGAAAATGAACTTCAGCAGAGGTTGAATAGGAAAAAATTTAAACATATAGATCATAATAGGCTGAAAGAAGCAATGACTGTAGTATTTCTGTTTAGTTAATAGGAGGTGCTCCCTCACATAAGAGATAGGATAAAATTATATCCAGACAATTGACACAGAAAGGCATAATTCAGAAACATGACTCCCCTGGTGCACCATTTTAAGCATTTCTCACCTATGTATACCAATCCTGCATTTATTCTGATGTAGGTATTGCTAAAAGTTAGAGCTAGAGCTGTGGGCAAGTCAAGTTCCTTGTGAAGCTAGAACAATTTTGAGGACTGACAGGATTTAACAGTATAAATAAATAAACTTATTCTCTGACACTAAAAATAGAATTAGGACTACAATATTAAGAATAACTCACATTTCAAAAACTTAAACACATTTCAAAGTTTTCACGTGAAATTTATAAATTCATTAAGTTATAATTTGAGCTGAATTCATGATTAATGTTTTTCTTGGCTCAAATTTAAGGTTTTACTTATTCACTAAATTGAATAAGACTTTTAGACTCAAAGAATTGACAGCTAGCTAAATTGATAACATGAATAAACAAGACATTTCCTAAAAGCAAGTAACTATTGTTGCCATTTTTACTTTCTAATCCCCATCTGTTCGGTGAGGTTCATGAACTGCCTAAACCAATCAGACAAAAGAAAACAGCAAATGACACTGACAATTTAAAAACTTTTTGTATGTGTGACTTTTGTAGAGAACATTTTAAAATTTGTCAACTTTTGTTTGTGTGTGTGTGTGTGTGTGTGTGTGTGTATGTGCACTATCTACCCAATAAAAAGCCTATCAGAATTCAGAGCTGGTACATTTCCACCTTTTAAAGGAAAACAGGTAGCATATGAAATATTGCCAATATTGCGCCTGTGTTCCTGGAAAAGCTGGACAGCACTGGGTTCTGTCCACAGCTTACTGGTTTCAGTGTCCTCATCTCTCTTGTTCTCCATGGGATAAGTTATTCTTTCTTTTAGAGCTTAACATAATCATTAGCATTCTTTCACATCTTGGCCGCTAATTTTCGAAAACAATGTTATTTTCAGGATCAGACATTACTCAGTAGTGCTCACGCTTTCAGACTTTTGTGGGAAGGTTGTTTTCTGCAGGGATTCTAACAAACAATGACTATGTGCACATAACTGTAATTTGGAAAATGAAAATGAGACAGTGATGGCTGCTTTAATAAGAGATAATGTGTCAACGGTAGCATAAAATCTATTCCCAAAGCGACTGTGTACCGCATTGAGACTGGTGAGCATTTTTTGGCTCATCAACTGTGTAGAAATTCCAATGCATGGGGTTAGCTAATATGAAATGTTTTTTAAATTCTAGTATTCTGTGCTTGTTACTGTTATTTATACAAAATCACTATACCCCACTTGCAGAAAAATTGAACTGCATTGACTACCCTAACAATAGTTTGCATATTCAGAGGAATCATTTTCTGTAATTTGGAAACATTTGATTTAAATCAAATACTACCAGAGAAGCTAAAGAAGTGAAAGAGCTAGGGAAAAAAATCTTATTCTGAATACATTTCAAGAAAATAAGTTTCTGTTCAATAACTAGTGAATGACAGCATCATATAATACTTCTTTGAGGACTAAATGAAGATTCCTTTTGAAACCAACTCAAATAGTATATGTATCTCCTCCATTCAGATCATATTAACACAATAATTGCCAAATTACATTTGCACAATGTTTTGTATCCGTAGGAATAAAAACAGGTGATAAAAAGCTATCCTACAAGCAACATGAGAAGTTTTAAATGATAGGATTTGAAGTGAAAGGGATAAGAATTTACAAAACAAACTTTGAAAATCTTTTAAGTGGTAATGAAGAAATAGATTAGATACAATATGCAAATATCAATATATAATAGGACACTCTGTAAAATCCTTTCTAAGAGCTTAGAATCACAGATACTCTAATATTCCCCTTTTTATGAGAACCAAGTGGTTAGGTCTAGTGCAGGTGTTACTTCCAACAATAAGTTACAAATATATAATGAGGCAGAATGTTCACAGTACCTGTGTTGAGATGCCTATCAAAATTCCCCTTTGTTCAAGAACCATTCATTACTTGTTTTTATTTGGTTATTTAAAATTTAGAAGAATCAGTCCTTTACACCCTAAAAGTAGACAGACAATCAAATACAATCATTTCCTAAAGGAAATTTGAGTGTTAGGAAATAGAGTAGAATACTGAGTGGAATTTTTTTCTGTTATTCTAGAATTATTTCTAAGACCCTTAGCAGAAAATGAAATTCATTAGCCTAAAATTTAAAGCAATTTGTAAGAACATCATTTTGGGACCAAGTGCTATCTCCAGAGTTTACAAATTAGGGTACAACTGACCCTACTACCACCGAATACCAATGCACCAACCCTTCCCCAGCATTTCTTACAAGGCCTTGAGAGGAGTGTGCACCTCACAAAAAGGAAGATTCCCTTTGCTCTCTGAGGAGAAGAGATGTGAACTTTCCCTACGTGAAGTCAAATGAGAGAGGACATGAAGATACCAATTGAAGTGTCCCCAAGGAAGGAGAGCTTAGGACTTCATTTCCCAGAAATTCTGCTTAAGCAAGACACTTTCAGGTTAGCCTAAAAAACAAAAACCTGATGATGACAGACATGGAGCTTAAAATGGAGGCCTAAGAAGGCATAGTTATTTTTATTTTTGTTTGAAGTTTAACTGGGGACCTGGATCTACAGCCATAGCTAAAAAATAATCTCTTACTACAAAGGAATACTACCAGCCTGGTGAATATCTGTCATTAGTAGATGCTAAATACAAAGTGCCAAATCTGCGGTGGTTTTTAGTCTTGACAATTTGCACAACAGATGTGCATGGAGGGTGGAGATGGTGTATTCAACCACTTAGCAAATGGGGATCAAGTCTTCTGTTATTGAAGTATGCTGTTCAAGCTGGTTTCTGAAGATGGTATAACCATTAATCAGACAAAGATCAAGCTGTCAGTGAGCTTACAGTATAGGCAGTCTTGACATATGTACCAAATTATGATTCAAGACAGAAAATGGAAAAATATTTGACAAAAAAGACATGGAGAAAATGTTTGGTACTTTAGTGGTTGATTAACTCAGTCATTTCAATATAGGTTATCTTAGAAGTATATTACCATCATAACAGATAAGTTAAAGTGTGGTCAATTTCACATGATACTATCTTAGTTTATTTTTACTTTGACAGGTCTGTTATATATTTTTAAGGAGTCCTCAAAAGAGAAATCTTTTTATAAGTAACATCATCAAACACATATGGGGAACCTCAAGCCTGAGACCTGAAATAAAAACAGCAATAAAATTATCATTTCCATGACCCTAAACTTGTATAATATATATAGTCTTTAGTTCACGATTCAAGGTGAGTCACTAATAGACTAAAAGTAATAAGCCTTGATTAACATAAACTTACTTTATGTTAATCAAGAGAAACACTTCCACTTTCTCCTTGTCTTCAAAACACTTACTTTTAATTAGTTTTTTTGAACTCTCCAAGCAATTTTTAAGACACTATACATTTACTAATAATATTTTATCACCAAATCAAGATAGTATATGAATAGCTATTGTAAATGTGTTTCCTGCATTTGTTAATTCTACAATTTTAACTATCTACATGATATATAAAGACCTCAATATTTTCAGATAATACCTCTAATGGAAAGCCAAATATAAAGTACTTAACACTTATTTAATTACTTTTTCATCTCTGAAATATTTTAATATTCATGTAGAATATTTTCCATTAAGGTGTTTCTGGAGCTCTCTTATACTAAAATCAGCTAAAATGGAGTTTAAATATTTATTTGTTTAATTTTATCTTCCAAAAGCAACTCAACAATATTTTAAAAATTCCACTTTGGAATGCTTTCTTATCCCATTGGTATTTAAAGATAATATTTAATCATTTGGGTTTTTTTGTCATTATTAATGCCTATATAATGCCTATATAACGTCCAGTGGAAGATTTTATAAACAAATTTTAAAGATAACCTGCAAGGTCTTGAAAAAAATCTTTATTCAAGCAATCAAGCAAGAGAAACATGTGGATTGATATGTAACAAATTTAATTGTTTTTATAGAAATCTCTATACAGCAAGTGTTATATAAATTTTGGTTTTCTAAAAATCATTTCATAATGACCAAATTTTATCTCTAAGCTACTATCCTGAAATTGTAGCTGATAATCAAAGTTATATTCTCATGGAATCTAAAACAAAGCCTTTAGAGACATATGACAATATTGCTGTGAAAAATTAAGTAACGTGCTATTTGATTTTATCTATAAATCCACAGATAATTACCTTGTAAATTAAATCAACCAAGTTTGGAATCATACAATCTTATTATCATATTATTCATCCCTAGTTTCTACATTCTTGGTTCTGAGCATTTTTTTTTTACTCCTCATAGACTTCGTTTTCTATATTCAAAATGTAGTAGAATGTTATTTGTGATTATTAAATGTTATTTATATCTAATATACTTGGTTTTTTGACTATTTTTGCAGCCCAAGTGATAAGGATGGCAATCACTGAATAGAAATACAGAAGTTAGCATTGCCTCAGAAGCATGTTTCCAAACTACTCTGAGAAAAGGGTGCACATGTTTGTGTTCTCAGTGGCACCTATTATAAACTTTCAAATCATTGTTCATTCAAAATCATTTGATTCCCTCATTTTTAAACTCCTGTTAATTTGGTGATTGGATCTTATTTTACCATAGTTTTAAAAATTAGTGAGATTGAATAGTTTTCAAAGGTTTATTACACATTGGCATTTTTGTAAATTCCGTTTCCATATATTTGACATACTTAATAATTGGAATATATTTTTGTATCATAATAAAATGTTAATAATTTTGTCATTTTTTTAAAGAGAGAGGGACAGTGAGAGAGAGAGAGAGAGAGAGAGAAACAATTTTTATTTAGTTTTTTACATAGCTTTTGTTGCTCCAAGACTTCGTTGTGTATGTGGTGCTAGGGTTTGAACTTGTGTACTCATGCATGCCAGGCAAGCACCACAACTTCTGAGCCACCACTCCAGTCCAATTTTTTCATTTTTTATATCAAGATAAAATATTTTAAACTAAATGAATGAATGCTTATGAGGAGGTTTAACATGATCACTAGAATATGGAAATAGAAAAATTAATATTCTTAAAAACTATTCTTTGAAATAAAATTCTAACTGAATTTTGGAAAAATGAACATAGAAAATTTATCTAAGATCCTTTAGAAGAAAGAATCTAAGTTGCTTTGGAATTAGAGTTTTAAAACACTGAAATTCTCTTTAATGTACATGTAACTATATAGGTGTGTGTGTGTACATATATGTATACATGATATGTGTGTAAGCATATTTCAGTAAAATGAAAGAACTGAAGTTTGCATCACTTAGTTTTTCCAGTGGTCATTTGTGTTTAATAGATTTATCAACTCTAAAAGTGTTTACTGATAACAAGATTTGAGCAATACTGATAATTCAATACTGTGTCTATAAATAAACAGATTCAGCTAAAAAATGAGTTGTTCATTAACACTCTTTGGCTTGGTGAGGGATCTTGGATAATTCTCTGAATCTGCCTGTACTTTAATGGACTTTTTGTTCTATGAATAGGGTACACTTAAGTTAAAACATGATACTAAAGTCTAAACTGAAAAATAAGTATATTAGCGTATAATTACAAGTGTACTTAGTTTCCTTTTATAATCATTTTATCAGAACATTCCCTTTTTAATTATGACTATCTGTCTTCTAAGAAGTATCTGTTACTGGATTAGTAATTTCAGACATTTCAAATTTGGGAGTCTATAAAATTCACAGGGTCAAGGGCTACTGAATATTACAAATCTTAAACACTGAATATATCTGAACTGTTAGTGTACATCAATAAAGAAAATGCAATGTCATTCACAGTAGTTCATTTTGTATATTACTTTTCTGGTAAATATTTATTTAAGTAAGGATGAGGCATAACATTCAGTTCTGGGTAAATTAAATACTTTTCCAATATGCTCCACAGGGGAAGCAGAAAGCAAACTGCAGAAGCAGAGTAGATGGAAACAGAGCCACTGGATAGGAAACCTGCTATGTTAATGACAGACCTGACTTTTCTATCTACATCCAGATACCAACATCTTCTAAATGGATCCTCTTTGCTGTATTCAATTCTTTTCATTTTCATGGAGTGTTCTGAGGCAGTTGCCCCCTCTTAACAACTCTATTTATAAGTGTTGAAACTTGTTCACTAAGTTGACATTCTTACAACAAAATGTTGAGCAATCAGCAAGCAATTTTTTTTTAATGAAACTGTTACTGGAAAAATATGGATATAAAAACATAATCCTTGCATTAGTCTGTGCTCGTATGAAGGAGCTCCTATCTGTATACTAGCATTAATAAACATGTTGGTCCAGTCCTTTCCACTATGAAGGTGCAAAAGAAACAGTGATTCCAGAAAACGTAACACATTCCTTCAGGAATTCACCAAGAAAGGAAAAAATTCAGATATACACTAAAGTCAGAGCGAAAAATGACATTATTCAAACTGTTAGCAAAGCATTTGAACAAGATTTGCACAATAGCAACACAAGAAGTAAAGGGATCCAACGCTTAGCAAAAATGAGAATTTTGTAAAGCAAACATACCAAATCTATATTGAAAGATGGAAAACATAGTTATCATAAGAAGGATTCCACACAGTTTTTAAAATATAAAGACCCTGTTTATCATTATATTTTGTGCCCTGAAAAAGAAAAAAAACATTTTCTTGTTCCTTGCCATGACATCACTATTTAAAGTTAATGAAATCACAGTTTATGAATAATACATCTGGGAATTAGTCATACAGGATTTTAAAACTTTACAATCTTGGCACTATTTCTCATGATTTGGACTGTATCATATGCTGACATGTTCCTATTTCTCCAGGAGAGCTAATGCTAGTCTGTATTTGAAACCAAAGGTGTGTGTTCATTATTTAGGCATATTTCTTCTTAATTATTCCAGCTGGAGCTAGTCCATAATATAATGGAGCAAAATTGCATAAAATGTACCTGGCCATCTTCCTACAGACCAGTCTTTCCTAAGTTGAGATATCTTAGATCCATAACAAATCCTAAAATACTGGGAATATCAAGCTGATCCTTATCCTTTATAAGAGGATTTTGCATACCTACTTCTTACTATTGGGAAGTTATTAAAACTTTTATTATATTCTTGTCTGATATGCAAATATAATTTTTCTTATTACTATTTGTATAGAATTGTAACCTTTGAATCAGATTAATGCATTTCCACCAACAGCGACAATATATACAATCACTACTATTCCCTGTTCTTCTAGACCGAGAAAGCTTTTTATAAATTGTAAGGAGACAATTAATTTATTCTAATGTGCAGTTAGAATCCTAACAGAGCAGCTATATTAGAGATCCCTACTACTATCAACTAATATACCTATAGCTTGCAGCAGTGGAGATGAGAACAGATGGGTTATTCCAGAGATAACGGAAGGAATAAATGGCACAACAGGAACAGAACCTACACTTATCTTTTGATGAGTTTTTGCATTTACTAAATCAGGATAGCCAGGCTCTGTCTCCTGAGAAGAGATAGTTCATAGACTCTGCAATTCCATGCTTGAGAATTTACAAATAGATTTTCATTTTCAATCAGATCTAATTTTGTCTACTAAAGTAGTGCATTCTATCATTTTGTGTCTTGGCTTTTATCTTTGTCCAGATAACCACATGGATTTATGTCTATATTTAAATTGAAAATGAAATAAAATGTGAAATTTAGTAGCAGACATTGTTGGAAAATATAGCAATATTAAAAGTATTTAAGGAGATGAAAAAAAACGACATATCTACTATAACTGAAAAATCATCACACTTTCACAAAATAGTATAACAAAATATACATGAAAACATGTAAAATCCCTGTGTCTTGTACCCAAAAACAATGTTGGACACATTTCCTCTTTTCCTCCTGGTAACTGAAAGCCTTGGTTATTTGAAAAGCTCTTCTAAAAGTTAAATGAAGCCAGGTTTGGTGGCCCATGCCTGTAATCCCAGTGACCCAGGAAACTGAGGCAGGAGGATCCTAAATTTGTGGTCAGCCTCAGAAACTTAGAGAGACCCTCAGTGACTCTGCAAAACCCTGTATTAAAACAACAAAAGGAAAAATAAAAAGGGCTTGGGATGTAACTGAGGGTTAAAATGCCCTTGGGTTCAATCCCTAGTACAAAAAAATAATTAATTAATGTGACTGAAGGACCATTTCAAAGCCTACACCCGTAATAGAACTTACTCCTCAGTTTAGATTATTTTGGATACTACAAATTTAACTAGAGTTCTTCCCTTTTTTTAAGAGAGAGAGGGGAGAATGAAAGAGAGAAAGTGAGAATCAGTTTTACTTAGTTTTTCATCTGGTTTTCATTGCTCTGACACTTAGTTGTGTATGTAATGCCGCGGTTCAAACCTGGGTCCTCATGCACAACAGGCAAGTGCGATACTGCTGAGCCACAGTTCAGGCCCTTCTTCCCTATTATTTGAGGATTAACAAATTAAAACTACAATAGAAGATTAAAACTGATACATAATATATATTGGTTTAGATATATGAGCTAGAAAGTCTGATATGAGACCTCATTACAAATCAAAATCTGATACCCAATGCTGAGGTTGTGCTAACCAAATACTAATTCACACTTTAAGAAACCAGAGCTCCCAGGAGAAACAGCTGATTTCTAAGCTATGGATGAATACCTAAGAGATAAGCCTAGGACATGTGCCAGCAAGCATAAGAGTTGTAAGAACCAAGCAGAAGGGACTCCAACTGGTCCATCTTGCAACTTTAGCATTGAAAAAAACATGACTCCAAAGGATCAAAACACATCAAATATTTAAAAACATATATCAACAATGATACTATAACAAAAAGTTAATAGAACCAACTCATTACAACTCAGTTAGAATCAATGTTTATATCAAAAGTTAGTAAAAAAAAGTAAATAAAAAGGGAAACTGCAAGCATTTATCATGCTTTGTCTAAATAATGAGGAAGATCTCTTCATTAAAGTTTCCAGCTGAAAATATAAAAGGACTACTAATATTAGAAAGTCACTATTTTGAAACCCTGATGAAATAATAGGTACAGATAATGATTGATTAATTTTGTTAGACTAAATACTGATGGAGAATTTTACAATGCAGAAATAAGGGTAACAAACCCTGAAATAACTGATGAATTTTAATGTCTCTTAAAGTGAGAGATCCAAAAGAAGATGTGTTTCTCAATATATCATAAAATCAAATACTCTGGGAATGAATATGAGCAGAGCTCTGGATCTACAGTTTAGTTTAAAGGGTATAGGTGATAACAGAAGAAGTTACATGGCATCATGAGAAATGACCTAGTCAAATACAAAATATAGGAAGTTCTACAGGGTGATTCTCTATAACTCAGAGGCATTTATGAGAAATAGGATGGGATAGGGTTCATTGCAGAATAAAAGCATATACTACAATTAGATAAAAGCAAGAAATTCTAGTGTGCTATTATACAGGACTACGTACATAATAATAATGGACTATACATTTCAAAAAGCATGAAAAGCCAGGTCTGGTGACACATACCTTTAATCTCAGCAATTTGGGAAACTGAGGCAGGAGAATCACAAGTTAAAGACCTCAGCAACTTAGTGAGATCCAGTCACAAAATAAATAAATAAATAAATAAATAAATAAATAAATAAAAGGATTAAGGATGTAGCTCAGCAATAAAGTGCCCCTGAATTCAATCCCTAGCTAAAAGAAAAAAAAGGTAGGAGGGATTTGAGCAGAGAGACAAACACAAATAGCACTATGATTTGAAGAAATATGGGGGAGAAAACATCATATATAAGCCAAGAGGAGAGAGAGAGAGAATGGTTCCTTCCCTGGGACCTTCAGAAGGAGCCCCTGGCCTGTGAAAAGCTTGATTTCTGACTTTTAGCCTCCAGATCTCTGAGATAACTAAACTATACTTTCATTGTTTAAGCCACCCAGTTTGTGGGTATATTAAAAACTGAAGCCAGAGAAAATTAATAAGCTATTAAAAGTCCTTAATATTTGGAAATATATTTTAAAGTATTTATATGTGAAAAAGCAGGTGTGAATTTTCCAACAAAGTTATCTAGAAGACCAATGGAATAGAATAGAAGACCCTGAAACAAACCCTCAAATCTTTAAACATCTGATTTTTGACAAAGGGGGACAAAATATTACATGGAGAAGTGACAGCTTCTTCAACAAATGGTGCTGGACAAATTGGTCCTCCACCTGCAGAAAGTTGAAATTAGACCCATATCTTTCTCCTTGCACAAGAATCAAATCAAAATGGATCAAGGAGCTAGGTATTAAACCAGCTACCTTGCAACTGATAGAAGACAAATTAGGTCCAACACTTCAGCATTTGGGAGTAAGCAAAGACTTTCTCAACATGGCTCCAAAAGCGAAGGAAGTAAAGTCAAAAATCAGTGAATGGGATGCCAGAAAGCTAAAAAGCTTTTGTACTGCCAAGGAAACAATCAAAAGAGTCAAGAGGTTTCCTACAGAAATGGAGAGAATCATGAACTATGATTCCTCTGACAAGGGTCTCATATCCAGAATTTACAAAATCCTCAAAAATCTCAACTACAAAAACACTAACAACCCAATTAATAAATGGGCCAAAGATCTAAATAGAAACTTCTCAACAAAGGACATTGATCAAGCCAATGAACACATGAGAAAGTGCTCTAAATTACTAGTAATCAGAGAAATGCAAATGAAAACCACATTAAGATATCACCTTACGCCAGTCAGAATGGCAAAAATGAAGAAAATAAACAATAATAGATGCTGGAGGGGCTGTGGAGAGATAGGCACACTAACACACTGTTGGTGGAGCTGCAGACTGGTACAGGCCCTCTGGAAAGCAGTGTGGAGAATCCTCAAAAAACTAGGGATGAGCCCACCATTCAGCCCTGCTATTCCACTCCTGGGTATATTTCCAGGGGATTTAGAATCAGCACATTATAGTGACACAGCAATACCTATGTTCATAGCAGCTCAATTTACTATTGCTAGACTATGGAAACAACCCAGATGTCCCTCACAGGATGAATGGATCCAAAAACTGTGGTATATTTACACCATGGAATTTTACACAGCAATTAGAAACAATGATATTGCAGTCTTTGAAGGTAAATGGATGGCTATGGAAAAAATTATGCTGAGTAAAATCAGCTTAACCCAGAGAACTAAGGGTCGAATGTCTCCACTCATCTGTGGAGGCTGGAACTAGACCATGGCCAGTGAGAAAGATGGTCTGTTATCATGTGTTAAATCCAGATAAGGTGTAATGTTACACAACATAATACTTTTTAAGAGATATTGTGGGAAGGGGAAGGGAGGGAAAAAGGTGGGTAATTGGAGGGGGACACTCCTGGTGGTAATTCTAATATCCAGAATCTATACACATTTTTAAAAAAAAGTTATCCAGCAAAAAAAAAAAAAACACAAAAAACAAAACCAAATAAAACCAACGTTCATTTTAACATTAAGAGATTCCAATTAAACTTCCAAAGTACTTGTTAGAGATCTCACCTTTCTCCACTGTATTATGGGCTACAGTAAGATGAGGTAGACAGTTCATTCTTTTTTAAACATAAAATATAAAGCTGTTTAAAAATTCAGTGACATAACAGAACAGTGGATATGGTTACATTCTTGTTCAAAATTAGTTGTAGCAAAAATCATGCCTGGCTCACTCTAAATCTTCTTACATTGTCCTTTACATGAGCTTTTGAGGGACACCACATATTTAAACCAGAAAAGGTAAATACACACATACACATACATGCGCGCACACATGCACACACACACACACACAATGTTCATCTTTCCCATCATATGTTACATTATGACACTATAAAGTGGAATGCAAGGATGGTATGTGTCATGGTCATGCTATCTCTATAGTCTTCAAAATAATGCTTATTTTTTAATACTTTTACATGGCTCCTTTTAGAATTGCTAGAGGTGCCTTGAAAAGTTCCCTGACTCATCGTTCATGCTTCAAAAGCAGTTTTACATAATGGGAGAAAATCTTTGCCAGCTATTCATCTGACAAAGGATGGATATCCAGAACATGAAAAGAACTCAAAAACAGAAAAAGAACAAGCAACTCAATAGAAAAATGGGCAAATGATCTGAATAGACACCTTTCAAAAGAAGTACAAATGGTGACTAAATATACAAAAAAATTCTCAGTATGTTTAGTGATCATAAAAATGAGAATCAAAGCTGCACTGAAATTCTCTCTCACTGCAGTCACATTGCCTATCACCAAAAACAAAAATATAACAAATGCAGTTCAGGATGTGGAGAAAAGGAAACACATATATACACCATTGGTGGGAATGTAAGTTTGTACAACCACCATGGTAAACAGTATGGAGTACCCTAAAAAGATTAAAATAGAATTATACTATATGATTCAGCTATACCACCCCTGGCACTTGCCCAAAGGAAATGAAATTGACACACAAAAGTGACACGTGCGTACCCATGTTTGTTGAAGCACTATTCAATGTTCAAGCTATGGAATCAGCCTAGGTGCCTGTCAACAGGTGAATGGACAAAGGAAGCATGTATATGTACACACACACACACACACACACACACACACATACACACAAATGCACTATTACGCAGCCATGAAAAGAACAAAATCCTTTCATTTATAGGAAAACGGATAGAAATAAAGGACATTATGTTAAGCAAAATAAGCCAGACACAGACAAGTATTGTGTGTTTTCTTTACAGGAAGAAAGTTTTTAAAAAACTACTTGGAGTAGCAGAGGAACTATTAGAGAAGGGTACAGGGGAAGTGGGATTAGAGGGGAAGGGCAAGAAATGGTAGAAGGAAGGATGGATATGTATGTATAGACATTAATTGGTACAAAAACTATGCATTAGTAATTATAACAAAAAGAGTAACACCAATTGTATTATTAAGTACTAAGTATGGAATGAGTAATTAAATTATACCATTATTTGCAAAGTGAAACCTAATTCTTCTCTTATTTTCAATTAATTCCCAATTTTCAACTTATTTTGCAGTCACCCATGACATTCATATAAACTCAGCACAGGAATATAATTTGAATTCAAATCCAGAGTGTATTTATCTATAGGCTAAGCCCTAATCTGCATCAAGGCTTTACATATTCTTATGTTTACATAATATATTTTACTTACTGATTTTTCACTGTGTTGGAGACAACTTTAGAAAAATATAATCACTTCATGTATGCATTGGAAGATTACTCAGCAGCAATGATGCATAAGCACATTTTTCAATGAAGTGGGAGAATATTATGAATAGGACAAGTGTCTGCACTCTGTGAACAAGAAGCTTATAGAAAACACAGGGACAGAAATAACTACTAAAATGCTTATTAGCGATGGGACAGTACAAAAAATCTATGGGAGTCTAGTAGATTCCTATTTGATGAAACGATCAGCATGCTCTATATGGCAGATGTAGCTTTTGAGCATGAAGCATTTGGGCAAATGGAGTTTGAATGTTAGAGAAGATATTCAAGTGCAGTGACTAGGATGAGCAATTGAGGCTAATGTATAATATATAGAAGAAATATAGAAAAGACTATTGATGAAAGACGCAGTTCATTGTCCTCTTAAAATTCTATTTTTCCATTTAGAAACTTTGTTCCCCATTCTTACTTACAGTTAGATCCCATGAACAATTTCTTTTCATGGCATAGGAATGTGAGTGTTGTATGAAAGTCACTTCTCACTTCTTTAAGTTCCTTTCCCTGCATTTTGTTTCCTTTCTCCCTTCTTACAGACTGGAAGCTTCTGACACTTAACTAGGATTCAAATATACATGTGAGAACAGTGCTCTAATGTGTTGGCTCATAAGAAAGATGAAGCCTGAATAATTTGCTGAAACAGAACCAGGATAGATCTGTAGC
This sequence comes from Aplodontia rufa, assembly GCA_004027875.1. NCBI lineage: Eukaryota > Metazoa > Chordata > Mammalia > Rodentia > Aplodontiidae > Aplodontia > Aplodontia rufa. The sequence continues at coordinate 25,233 of PVKS010025469.1, forward strand.
ATATAGATGTCGTTATAGATTTGGAATTTTGTGTGTTTTTATGGTTTTGGAAGAAGAGACGGGAGGGCATTAATTTTTTGTTTTGTTTTGTTTGTGCATGCTTACCCAGTGCCATCACTGGGTTTTCCCATTTTTTCATTATACTTCAATGAGAAGTTGGAAGCTGTGATTGATGGATTAAAGTGAGTATAGGAAATATTTCAAATCAGATAATATCATAAATGAAAATGTAAAAAGGACTACAGACAGGTAAATAATAGAGAATGCAGAACTGTGATTACAGCAGAGTAGCCAGCTGTGCTATCATCCTAGGAGACAAGAGAGACAGACTACTTTCAAAAAAGCTAACAGAATAAGGAAGAGGATATAGAACATAGAATTATGAATATGTTTTGTGAACAAAGCATGTTTAATGGCAATTTAAAAAGTTAGATGAGAGGCTGGATCAGTGGCTCAGTGGTTGGAACACTTGCCTGGCATGCACAGGGACCCAAGTTCAAATCCCAGCACAACATACACAACTGGGTGTCAGAGACACCAGAACCAGATGACAAATAAATAAAATCGATTCTCTCTTTCTCTCTCTCACTCCTTCCCTCTGTCTTTAAAAAAATAAAAAAGTAAAAACAAAAAAGTTAGAAAAGAAATCAGCTAGAGAGCAATACCGAATGTGCAGTTTAGAAAGTCATTTGTTTAAGAAGAAGCTGAGAAAATAAACTCAGTGTAATCCGACCGTATCGAATGTACAAAACAGATCAGATCTGAAAAGGAAGAGGACAGGATTTCACATATCCATGTTTGATCCTAAATAAAAAGGAACTGATAAACCTCTCACTTCAAGTTCCTTTCAAGTAGTAGTAACATGTTAGCAATGCTTTATCAGACACTAGAAGAAAAGCTTTGAATAGTGATTTCAACTTTTCCCTAGTGATAAAAGTAATACATTATTCTCTTAACATTTTTCTTTGTACCTTCTCAGATAATACTTACATAGATTTTACCTTCACTGTCAGAACTGCCTAAATAATTCATATAAAAATTTTGTTTCTGCTGAGATTACGTGAGTAACTGAAGAGAATTAAATTTTGGCTTAAGATCTCTAAATTGATTACCTAGGTTGCACTTTACTCTGTTCCAGCACAGAATCTGAGTACAGAAGTAGTAATTCAAACAGGTATTGCAAGTCCAATGCCGTCCAACACGTGACTCCCTCTACTGCTCTCATGACACATCTTTCCTCCATCTCAACATCACCAGTTACTTCCTGATGTCCCCAAAAGAGGAATCTATTTTTAAATGGCTCTATGCAATAGGAAGTCTTCTGATATGGTAGTGTAATCATTGCAATTCTCTACAGAAGACTCTCAATGTAAGGAAAATTCCTTTTCAACTTGACTACACATCAAATATGTGAAGAAACCTGTCTCCTATAATACTTCTTTCCACTCTAAACATTTCTAGTTCCTTAAAATACCTTTCATGCTGCTATTTTCACTACTTTTAACATTGATAATTCATTAATAAACAGGCTTCTATATACCTGACTAAATAAACTGCAATTCTTTATAAATTACCTAGTCTGTGGTACCCAGTTATAGTATAGAAAATGAACAAAGTTACCATTTGTGAAACTAAAAAGAGTTATTTTATCATCTAGACATTATTTCTTCATATTTATCAAAATTATATCAAAAGTCACTTTGTCATAAAATGTATATCCCAAATTTAACACTATTGGGGGAAAAATCTCAGCTTTTCTAATTAGTAATTATGACCTTCACAATATAGGAAATAATAAAATAAATACACATATAAGTAGCAGTATTGGGCCAGAAAGGACAACACTTGCTACAGGATTACAGAGAAGTCAAGAGGTTTGCAGATGGAGATGGTTTTCTGTGAGGGAAGTCGGGTTAGCAAGTGCAATGCACACACCCACAAAGAGAAAGTTGCTGTTTTTTTTATAAAAAGGCAGAAAAAAACGGAAATGTCCAGATGAGAGAAAATATAGTCTACAGTGAAAAACAGGGTAGATTCTAATAAAAGATAGAATGCTAGAAAAACCTTGGCATCGATGGGTGGGCTTGTACATCGCTACATCTAGTAAAAGCTTTGGAATATTTATTCCAGAACTAAGGAGAACACATTTTTTAATTTTATTGAGGAGTTGAATTATTGTACAATCATAAATGCATATGTAGCAGCAATATGATATGCTCCTGATCCTAATCCAGAATCACCCCCACATCACCCACACCCCAGTCTCTTGACTCTTCTATATTTCCCCCATATCATTTATATATGTAGGAATTTGACATGTGAATTATGTAGTGTATATAATTAGTATATACATATGCATATATATATATGCATATGTATATACTAAGCATACAATTGAACTTTGGAAGTGTGCAACATATTTCACAGGAGAACATATTAATGAGCCCTGCTTGGTAATTACAAGCACAGTGGTGACCCATGATCTTTCAAGGCAAGTGGCATGAAAGCACGGAAGAGAGATGTCTGGGGAGTCTGCGTACTCGAGAGTGTGGGGCAAATAGACCTGGAGAGCTGCTCAAGGGCTGTGCCCAGCAGAATCTAAGGCATGGTTGCCTGCACTAGCTCTCAAAGGATAGGGCCACTTGCCAAATTTACATGTGTGTGGCATCAGCCGGGGAGACCTGCAGGACCCAGAGAGAAAGCCATCGTGGAGGCCTTTCTGCCAAGATGTGAGGATGACATTGTCACTCCAATGGGCCTCAGAGGAAGAGGAAGAACTAAAGAGGAGTATCCTTGAGCCTTAAGAGCTCAGGCAGCTTCTCATGGTTAGGACAGGATTCATTACCCTTTGTTTGGTATTTGTCCCCTTAGGAAAGAAGTCTTTTTCTTATACCTGTACCCTATGCCTGAATTTTGGAAGAATGCAACATATTTCATTTCACAGCTTAACAGGTATTGAGCAATTCACCTAAGGACATGTCATATGTTCTGGGAGTCACCTGTATCTGATTTAGGTAATGTTTAGATGAGACTTTGGATTTAGACATCAGAATTGATACTCAAAGCAGCTAAGACTTTTGGATTGGCATGTAATGAATGCATTTTGCATGCATGAAGGACATGAAGTGGGGTGAGGGGCTAGTCATGGATTGCAAGAGCTTCATTGTTTCTTTTTCATCAAAATTCACATGTCAAATTCCTAACTATAGATTATGATAGTGTCCAAAGATGGGCCCTTGGGACACAATTCATGACGGCATCACCTTTATGAATAGGATTAGTGCTTACTCTACAGAAAAGAAGAAATAGGGGGTATCTCAATCCCTGACCTGAAATTATATTACAGAGCTGTAATAGCAAAAACAGCATGGTATTGATATCAAAACAGAACCGAAGACCAGTGGAACCAATTAGAAGATCCTGAGACAAACCCTCATATCCTTAACTATTTGATATTTGATAAAGGGGGCAAAAGTATAGTGTGGAAGAAAGATAGCCTATTCAAAAAAATGGTGTTGGACAAACTGGACAGCCATTTGTAGACAACTGAAGCTGGATCCTTATCTTTCGCCCTGCACAAAAATTAAATCAAAATGGATCAAAGACCTGGATATTAAACCAACAACTTTAAATTTACTAGAAAAAGAAGTCGGGTCAACACTACACCTTATAGGAGTCGGCAGCTTCTTCCTTAACAAAACTCCTATGTTGCATGCTGTAAAATCAAAATTAAATGAATGGGATGCAATTAAACTAAAGAACTTCTGCATAGTCAAGAGCATCAAGAGAGAACCTACAGAATGGGAGAAAATTTTTGCCTGCTACACCTCGGACAGAGGGCTAATATCCAGAATATACAGGGAACTAAAGAAACTAAAGTCCAAACTTTCAAATAATCCAGTCGATAAATGGGCTAAAGATCTCAAAAGGAATTTCTCTCCAGTGGAAGTCCAGAAAGCCCATAAATATATGAGAAAATGCTCTACATCATTAGCTATAAGGGAAATGCAAATCAAAACTTCAATGAGATACCACCTCACTCCCGTTAGAGTGGCAAAAACAAAGAATACAAACAACAACAGATGCTGGAGGGGCTGTGGGAAAAGAAGAACACTGTTACACTGCTGGTGGGATTGCAAACTGGTTCAGCCACTATGGAAAGCTGTAGGGAGAATCCTCAAAAAATTAAGGATGGAACCACCTCACGACCCAGCTATCCCACTCCTGGGAATTTTCCCAAAAGACTTAGAATCAGCGTATTATAGCGATGTGGCTTCATCAATGTTTATAGCAGCTGAATTTACTATAGCTAGATTATGGAACCAACCCAGATGCCCCTCACTTGACCAGTGGATACAAAAGATTTGGTACATATATACTATGGAAAACTACTTGGCCATTAGAGAGGACAATATTATGGCTTTTGATATCAAATGGATGGAGATGGACAAAATTATGCTTAGTGAAGTCTCCCAAGCTCAGAGACTCAAGGGCCAAATGGTTTCTCTCATCTGTTGATGCTAGAATTTATGGGGAAGCAGTAAGGCAGACGGCTAACCTAACAAAACTTCAAATTGAATGACTTTCAGAGTAAT